>JAOYSI010025051.1:0-33280 GCA_025775065.1 Hiodon alosoides | reverse complement strand
CCCCCCCCCCCCCCCCCCCCCCCCCCCCCCCCCCCCCCCCCCCCCCCCCCCCCCCCCCCCCCCCCCCCCCCCTCTTGAAGATGGTGTAGACATCAAAATCTCAAATGGTCTTATGTCCTCAGGAGGGTTGTTCCACCATGTCGGGGCAAGTGCTGAAAACAGTCGGCCGGACGATGTCCAGCAAATATACTAAATGGAGTAAAAGGTCATTTTTGAAATGTTTTAACTAACTCTTTTAATCAGATCAAAGTAAAACAGTGGCTCTCGTCAGCTTTGCCCAAGCCCTAATAATGAGCCCCTGCCACAAACATGTATTTTTTAATCATCAGTGTTTTTGTTTGTGTATGTGTGTGTGTGCAAGCGTGCGTGTGGGGAAAATGGGTCAGATAAGGAACCCCAGTTAGTCTCTGTCGTGTCATTTAGCCCTGTGTCCACGCTGAGCTAAGTAAAAAAGGTGCAAGCACGTATTCGTATTCCAAAATATAGATAACTGTATTTTGCCGACGACAGAGTCAACAGACCAAGACACTGGGGCTGAATGGAAGGTTGAAGTAATTCTAAAACCAATACAGCAGACAGGAAACCTGTGGCCAATTAGGTTTTTTTAAAGGCAATATCCCGGTGCCACTGGTGTATGGCGTACAATTGAGTTTCCTACAGCCGGGCTAAGTTGCTTCATTTGCAATCTAAGTGATCCCTTCTGAGGATACTACATGAAAGCATCACTTATTTTGGGAGCTGTAATGCCAGTCTATTGTGGAAGAAAGTTCAGATATTTTTAATTAAAATTTCCAACATTTTTTTGAAGGTAGCATTTGTAATAAGTTCAGTGGTTCTCAATCTTGGTCCTGGGGGTGTATTGTACTGTACTGTATTTCTGTTCTAACCTACAGCTGAATTAAGTTTTCTGTAAGATGTTGAATTAATGTCACTTATTTATGTTTTTTTATTGCAATAAAAAGATAAGCACTTTTTTAGCATGCAAATGTGCATTTTAGTGTTTGCGATTGAAAGGTTTTTCAGTTAATCCCTAGTCTAGGGCCCAGTAAAACAGCTAATAAATTCCAGTTGATTGAGAGGAAGGTTGGGACAAAGTCTCAGCATAGTTGACCTCCAGGACTAAGGACTGCTGCATTGGTTAGAAAGAATAGCAAAGCACCATTCAAAAACATATAGCACCCTTTTTTGTCCATCAGCCAGGCCTGAGTGATGAAGAGAGATGGTGCAAGTAACCCACAAATAGTGTTGATATTCTGTTACTACTGAAATGTTTTTAACCTTCATCTAAATGGTATTCAGTTTTACGGAGACCAAGACATTAAAGCATAGTTGAATTGAAAGTGTCCTCAGTATCTCTGAATGAATGAAGGCAGAGGAGAATCAACTGCTCACTGTGCTGTGCCCTTTTTACTTGTGCTGTTCAAAAGCTTTCGCTCTCCCTTAACAGGGAACCTATTGTGATGAATGGCCAAGCTGAATCATATTTCATGGATGCTGGTTCACAGGACTGGTTCTCAGTGTCTTGTGTAGAGTGCTTCTGTTCTGGCCAAGTCACTCCAAGTCGAGAAGAAATTGAGTTAAGCTAAAATGACTAGTCCCAGTGGAGTCTTGATAACCTTAAAACTGGAAGCCATTTACCATATTTGCCTATGAATTAGAAGCAGTATACACTGCCTTAGAGAGCAGTGTGTAATTGGAATAATTGTCTTTTAGGAAAACAGTAATTATATAGTGTCTCCAATTATATATTTTAAAATAACTGATAGTGTAGATGTTTTATGTTGGTACAGTATATTGTCCTGTTGCTCTGTGCAGAATAAATTTAGTAACTTATTTCATACAAAATCAAGCCCCCATAGAATCCCAAAAGTAACGCTATTCTGTTGAAGCACACCTTTCATTTGATGACCGCCATTGCTCTAAGCAGGAATAACACTAATAATAATGTGTATTTTAAACAATTAGTGTGTTATTGCCTCATTTCAAATTAATTGAACAATGGTGTAAACCCCAAATGCCTAATTTTCATTTTGGAAAACAAATTATGTTTTAGAAAATGGGTTTGCTGCTGGTAAAAAGGTAATTAATTTTGTAATTTAATCAGTTTTGACTGCCAGGGATACTTTGTATGCAGTGATTCGTCCAGTAAACAAGGGCCAATGGACTTGCAGTATACAGTAGCTGCTACTGGGCAAACTGTAGACAGAGAGTGTTTAGTAAACATTCTGAACAGCGTTCTCCATTCCCATACATATGTAATAATAGATGAATGATAAACACCAGCAGATGCAAAATGCACTCTGTGGCCAGTTTATTCATGAAGATGAAAATGGATCGCCCTTACAGAGAGTGTGTTGCGTAGTCGTGGCTTGATAGATAAAGCAGGCTGACAGGCATTAAGGCATTCAGTTACTGTTCGCTTGAACATTATAATGGTAAAAAGAAGCCGCCTAAGCGACTTTAAGCGCAGTTTGATCACTGGTGGGCATGCGATCACCAACACTGGTCAGTTGAGAAGTGGAAAACCATAGCTTGGTCTGACGAATCCTGGTTCTAGTTGCGTCATGCCGATGGCAGAGTCAGGACACCAGGCAGGATGGGTCATGGACTCCTGCTGCTGATGGCAGGTTGGTGGTGGTGGTGTACTGGTGTGGGAAATGTTTTCCACACATTAGGTCCCTTGATACCAACTTAGGAACATTGGAACTCCACAGCGTATCTGAACATAGTTGATGACCAAGTGCATCCGATCATGGCCACAGACCCGGTACTACATGTGTATACCTAATAAACTGAGTGCATGACAGAAAAGTAGCGAAGTTATTCTGAATGAATTTCCAATTGACTACAGTAAAGGGGCAAATTGCACATTACTCTCTCTACATTACATTTACTTAAGTGCTTTAAATACACGTAGAAGTGAAGTATGTCCCCCTCTTTTTTTTTGTGCCTTACAGGGTCATCCTGAGAGCTACATACAGCAGCAACTTCCTTTTATTTTTTCTCCATCTTGTCTCACAGTAAAAGGAATGTCCCTTTTAAAAGGGACATTGCTGTATGTATAATTGATTAAACCTGAAACAATCTTACGTTCCTAGCCAACCCTCTCACATCTCAGTCTCATTAAGGTGCTGGTGCTTTTGAGGTATTATTCAAATTTATGTAGAGTCATTGCAATGCATTCTACCACAGTGTATTATTAATACACATTTTTGTATCTTTCCTTGCATTATACAGGGTTTCCATACTGAAAGAAAACTTATATATCGCGCCTCAAAGTTTTAATGTGGATATCCTTTATATAATTTTTACAGCGGCATCCTTCCATTTTAAAGAAAGTATTTTTATGTGATACCCATGAAGTGACTGAATTTAACGACATATTTAAAGTGCATTACTTTCTGTTTGTTTGTATGTAGTGACTACTTTTAAATGACATTAACATTTTATTGTTGTTGTTGTTATTATTATTATTATTATTCATATTATGTGATTCATAGAGCGCTTGGTGTAAAAGTAACATTTTTATATGTTGTACATATCTTTCTTAAGGGAATTAGTTTTTGAATAAAAAATGTTGTATATATGTCTGTATAGTATTTATAGGTGTTTCATTTCATGACATGACAACTAAATTAAAATCAACAATTTAGACTTAAATGAACTAATTTACATACTGCGATAGATATGATCTGTGCTAAGAAACATATAAAACAAGAAGATTCCTTTTTTGTGCTGAGCTCTAGCCATTTTTGGAACAGTAGAAGCGCTTGCTTTGCAATGTTTTACGCTCGAAAAGAGCAACCAAAGTGCATCAGTCACATGTTTGTTTGTTGTCACATTAGCAGAATTGTCTTACTGGAAATATTGCTACAACTCATTGTAGACTTCAACGTACCTGTGGATCTAGTATGAATCTCTTGATAAATTGGGGCTTTTTCTCCTTACCAATGTGCCAGATGAGGTCTGACTGATGTAGCTTTTATATGCTATATGACAGTCAGTTATAAAATCTCTTTTAAAAGAGAATAAAAAAACAAAACCGTTTACTAATGTTTCAGATATGCAGAAATTTAGTCTGTATGATTTATTTTGGTATGCATATTTTATTCTCTTATTTGTATTCTGCTGTTATGCTCTATGCCTGGATAAGGGAGTCTGCCAAAAAAGGTGACTTTTAAATTGATTTATTGCCTCTTTAACAGGAAGAAAAGGAACATTTCTATAACCTGGTCTCCTGCAGTACTTGCAAAATTTTCAGTGCTTGCAAACAATGCTTGCAAAATTTTGCTTAAAATTGTCTAGATTCTGATTCAGCTCCTTATTACTTTTTGTGATGTAAAATTTGCAACTGTTCTGTTTTACTTAAATGGCATCCGATATGCTAATTACAGTCCCCGGGTGAGGCAAATGGGACGCATGGCGGCTGGGATTTTGATCAGGGCGGCTCAGCATACCTGTAAGTCGCCAAGGTAAAAACACTGTGATCTCTTTGTGCCTTGGGTGTAGGTTGGATTTTTTTTTTTTTTATTTTAGTGCGAAATCTCTCGGCATTTCCTGTCAGGAGGCCTGGGAGCTCTCATAACGTTCGTGTTTGACAGGTGAATGTCCTGAGGGATGTCACCGCTGCATTAGCTTTAGTCCATGCCAGGGAAAGATGGCATCTCTGAATGCGTACAAGCACAGAAAACACTTAATTTTATATAAAAATCCCTCTAGAAGATGCTTGGTAACAGCATGGCTAATTCATTGAATGACAGTGGTGGACACAGTGGTGGAGGATGGGGCTTGGGTTGGGGAGAGATGCCCAGAGAGCTGGGTCTGTTTGTCCAAATTTGTTGCTTCCTGGAAAAGCTGTAAATCGATCGATGAGTGATATTTATTTCCCCTTAATTACGAAGAGACATTTAATCTCTGTGTATCTCACCGCCTGTAGGCGCAGTTGTCTTATTTGTGTGGCAGCTACAGACATCTGTGCCCTGAGCACAGGCTGCCACGCAATGATACCTGCCTTCATTTCCATAAAGGTCTCCATTTCCAGGTCCCATTCAAGGGTCTCATTCAGGTAAAACAATCACTGGAATACATCAATAGAAATGTAGCTGGCTTTGTCAAGAGATGCTTGAAATGCAGAATGGATTGGAGCATTTTTATTTTTGCAATCGGACTGGGCTATTTTAAAACTGATGAACATATGTTTGGGCAATCGCAGCAATATATAAAAAGAGATCCATTCTTTAAAATATATCGATTGCCTGTGAGCGCATTTAGAGTGCTGAAGGCTGCAGGTACGGAATTTACTCTGGGGATGGGACCAGAAGTGGAATGATTTAACAGTTCCTTAGGCTTTTTCCTTGTTTGTTCCAGTTTGCAAAAGACCACGGAGTCTAAGAAGTTGGCAAAAAAAAGCTTAAGATCAATGCGTTAAGTCTTTGGAAACCAAAAATTTCCCTGTATGCTTAGGGGTTGGTGTTTATTTGGAAACAGAAGTTTCTGTGACAAAATGAATGAAACGAAATTGCCAAATTGAAACAGTTTTTTTTTTGGTTGCGGTTTGTGTGCCGTAGATGCCCTCCTTTCATGTGCTGCTTAAGCTTAGTAGACGTAATCCCAAAAAGGTTCCAGACTGCAACGTTATATGCAAGAAGCTGTAGGCCGTAAAGTCTGAAAAAAAGTTTAATTTTTAACTGCTAGTTGATGTAATGCCATTATACAGCTGCCTGGGCTGCAAAGCGCTTTGAATCAAAAACTCTTTTCAACTTCCTGGAGTTTTTTCTTTTCAACTTCCTGGAGAACATTGACTAGTTTGGCATCTACCCTTGTCATTATTTCACTGTTTGTTTTGGTAAAGGGAAAGGGATACAATGGAATATTTTGCAGTCACTACAATTACGGTTTTACTGCTGTGCACGAGACATCTGTCAGATTTTGGTGATACAAGTTGTCTCCAAGGTCTGTACAGGGATTATAGAGGGAACAATACAGAAAAAAACCCTCAATAAACAGTTATTAGGAAAGAACTGGAAATGATTTCCTGAACACATGTAGATGTGGTGGTGGAGCTCCTGGAAAAGCATAACAGACACAATATATCAAGGAGTAAAAAACAGCAGAATCATATGTGGCTCACACAGCCAGGTCCTGATGTGGATTTTTCTAACCACTGGATTAAATGAGTGAGCAGGAGGCTGGCGAGGGTAGCCATGCGCTAATCTGGATCAAGGGTTTTTGACGAGAAAATGTCCCAGGAAAGACCTAGAAAGCCCACAACAAAGATGCTTGTTCTCTTTTTTTCCTGCTCAAAGATAGCATACTAGGATCATATATCAAATGCGTACATGTATTGATTACAAACTATTCAAAAACGTTATTCCTATGGCATTGCTAATTAGCTAGCTTTTTACCCTGTCAGGCTAGCGAACAAAGTTACCTATCAGCTTGTTTTATGTGCTACATGACCTGAGTAAAAATATGTATTATTAACTAGTTAATTTGAATCTTACAAATTGAAGCACCGTGGGGTCATACAAATAAATGTCCTTAGAAATCAAGCCAATTGTTTTGTTGTGCTGCAAAAAAGTATTTTGCAATCAACGTTGCCATAATCAGTGGCAGTGAAATAATTTCTACACCTACTACTGTCCAATAACAGTTTTGAACGCCCTTGGCATAAGCCTGACAATATTTACTGTTCAGCTGTAAATCCATCATCAGGTCCACAGCTTTAATAAAGCTAATACTCAACTCTGCATGAGCCTGTTAAAACACAATTGTCCGGTTGTGTTTTTTGTCTTGACATATTTGTTTATTGTCGCTTAGTGGGGTTATTTAAACTCATTTTGATAGTGTGTTGTGTCACCACTCACCTTTAAACACTAAAAACCTAACTGAAACGAATTAGACTGAATTAAAATAATCCTGTACTACCTACTCAATACTGACTATTGTATATTGAACAGAGGTAATGTTTTATCCTGAATTTTTCTTCTTTTTGGTGTTGGTTAAAGCCACATGGCTGTCGTGCAACATGTAATATGTCAGACTGCCTGCTTACATTGCTAATTACACTCAGTTTGCCAGTCAGATTGTCTGAACCTCCTACTGGCATAAACTTTTATGAGTTTAAAGAACTATTTCTTCTTTAATTCAAAATTGATCATGTTGAGCAGTCATTGGCCTGATTTCAGGCTTCAAGATGGTAATACGCTTTCAAATTGTACAATTATAATAGCTGCTGGGGATATTGAGTTCGGCAGGAAAACGCAAATTGCTTTCAATGACTGCCGTTTGAAAGTGAAATGGACAGGTATTTGTAGCTTGCTACCTTTTACTTGTGGGACCAAAGGGTCATATGAATAAAGAGATACTTTTACTGTAAGAACAAGCAGGAATGAATTCACTTTGAAGTTTCAGTTAGTAAGACTATAAAAAAATGTTTTGGAAGTAAAACAGAGGGTATAAAGTCAACTAAGTTTTTGTAATTATCACAGAGACAAAACTGTATATGTACATGACCTGCACTTGGACTAAAAATGTTTTTGATCTCAAATTGATCTATTCCAAGCACAATTTGTCCCAGAGGCCTTTTATCTGAGTGGTTAACAATGAAAGTTGTTCATAGAAATGATTTATGTAACCTAGCCTCCAGTCGTTTCCACTCGTTTCGGTCTCGAGCTTCAGAGATTTTTGAATGATTTTATCAAACGAGCTACTGCAGATGAGTGTGGGTGTGGCCATACTTAAGGTGGAGGGAAGTATGAAGAGCAGTTATTTAGCTTGACTGTAATACAATGCGAACGCCTCCGCCAAGATTACACAGTTCTGCCCTGAATGGAGCCAATCTTGCTGTACAATTATGAAACACTGTTAAAAAAACAGAAAGGTGTGAGACTTGAACCCAATAGGTAGATTTCCTCCGATTGTGTTTCACTGTAGATGTACCCTTGATCTAGATACTTCTTTGGAATCTCTCCAATAAAAATATCTGTCTGTATCATAAGAGAAATTCTTCAAATTGTTTGCTGTTTAAAGGGCTCCCGTTAAGACTGCAAAAGCACATAAATTGAGTAGTAATAATAATAATAACCCTGATGGTGCCCCTGGGTCATTTTGTCTGAAGATAAGTGGCAACATTTAGCTGGATGGAAAATGAGAAAACAGCTGCATTTATTGACATCCAACAATAAGAGCATTTATATGCATTAAAATACACTTTTTTTAGCCTACTGAGGAAAAATAATGTATGAATAAAAACTTTGCTTTAAGATTGATTATGGTTTTGACCTTTGATAATCAGCGTGGGTAGAAAATCTATTTTGCGTTTTCTGCTTTCCCGTTCTGGGCAGATTCACACAACCAGTCAAACCCTGCGAGAAACCATGGAGGTTCTGAACAGCTGTAAAAAAAAAGTCCATTAAAAAGCCAATTCCTTTGAGTCTGTTAGCTGTTTGCACCCGAGCATGTGATTGCTTCTCTGGCAATCTAATTTCCTGTTTTACCATTTGGAAATTCCTTTGTCTCCAGTGTGTTGTTTCCTTTAAATAAATAGAAAATATAGTATGGAGTTCACAGAGTGGATTGTTGTACATTTGTCAGTTTTCTTTTTGAGTCATTTGACAAACTTTTAAATGAAGAAGAATACTTTACAGAAAGCGATGTGCCATTTCACAAAATTTTAGAATTTAATTAGAATTTACCTTGGGGTCATTTGTCATGTGAAATAACTTTTTTGTCAGTACCCTTCTGATAAATATTTCAGAACTGGCTATTATGAGTTGCTAACCAGATTGTGATGTGGTTGTGGCATTTGTTGCTGAAGAATACCAATAAATATATTGCAGATAAAGTCCTCAAGTATTGGTACATGCTGTGGGGTTGCCAAGGTGGAATAATTATATTCTCCTAGGCATTGTTAAAAAATTCTTACACCCAAAACATGGCTTTATTCTTCTACAAAGAATTTTGAGAAATATCCTACTTTGACTTAAATTTAAAAATAGCTGTGTATTGGAGGTACTCCTTCATTTTGGTGACAAGTCAGGACATGTGAATCAGTCATTGATAGTTGGTAGTGAATCAGTCATTGATATACAATGTGTGTTAAAGTTTTCACTCATGCTGTAAGTTGGTGGAGTTAGCCATTCTTATTATATTCTATAGATATTCTAATAATATCCATTCTTATATTATTCCATTCTTATATAATTCCTTAATATTCTTAATTTTCCATAATTTGTCATATCAGTGTCAGTCTGTTGTTTTTTTTAAATAATTGTTCACCCTTATTAATAAAAGTACAGAATTACAAATGTTACTGGATTCTTTTACTCCATGGTGACCGTAGAAAGGGCTTCTGCAGAATTTTATAAATTCTTAGTAATAGTACAATTAATAAAAGTCTTGTAAGGCTAAGCCTATTTCAAGTCTTACTCACCAAACAAAACAGCTTTTATACTTCCACTGATGCAGTTTTGATTATTGTAATGTACATCATTTTCTAAAACGTGTAAACTAAAAAAGTCCTGTCTATTCGTGGTTTAAAAAAAAATTTTTTTTAACAGTGCCATGAACATTCATGATGCTTCTTAAACAGGTAAGAACAATTCTATTTATTCATTTAATTAGGGCTGCTTTCAATTTTTAAAAGGTCAGAGCGGCTTTGGTTTAGTTTAACATGGAGGACGACAAAGTCACAAGGCAAGATGGCTACATTGAGCTGGTTTGTAAGAAGAAAAACAATGGCTCAATCATTTGGAGATGGTTCGGGTTTAAAAGGTCGGATGAGCAACAGAGCAAGGTAATATGTAGAGAGTGCTATAAACATGTGGCAACATGTGCTGGAAACACTACAAACCTCTTTCACCATTTACAACAGCGAAAGGAATAGGATGTCCTGTATCTTTACCTTTTCAATCAGTCTCTTATTGTGTTAACAACTGTAGGAGCATTGTCAGAGACGTGAATATTTTTGTTTTGTATATTTATGTAATTTTTTATTTATATTTCGATATTTACACAGCTGTGTGTATTCTCAAACAGGAAGAGGAACCCTGTATGTGCACTTTATTTTGATCAATGTCTCATAAATAAAGGTGTTTGTGACACCTCACATGTAGTTGGCTTACAACTGAGCATTTAATCCGCATAAACAATATCGAGATGTATATCGTATATATCGCCATTCAGCCCAAAAATATTCAGATATGACTTATGGTCTATATTGTCCAGCCCTAGTCTCTGGGTGCAAAGTAAGAGACATATTCATTGGCAAGCAGGTCCCAGATAGATGCAATTCCTTCTGAACTGAACCACAGTTTGCAATGATTTCCAAATTTTGCCGAAATAGCTTGTTTTAGGTATTGTTGTGTTAGGTAAACATGTTGGTACGTTATCGTTAAGCAAATTAGTACTGGTATGTAAATGAGAAAAAGAGCAAAAAATGGAACAGGGAGTAAACCAAATGCAATTGAATCAATAAATTATTTTGTGTTGTTTTCTACCTAATTCAAAGGTTTCAAGTTCAGGTTTAACTAATGCACTGTTAATGTCTGCTGCTGAAGGCCAAAATGAGGCATGCATCAGGTGTCCTTAAGCACTGTCATCTTGTTTGGAGCTGTGGTGCCAACAGTTCACTCATGCAATTCTCATTCTGTGAGCTTTGTTAGTGATTGCTTTCCGCCACATTACTCTCTCCAAATGAATTTATCAGATGCTTACTCTTGAAAAAAAAAAAAAAAAAAGTGTGACTCTCTGGCAAAGGCACAAAGTGGCATAGCTCACATGAATATTTCAGTGGTAAAAAAGAAATCCTTTTTAAAACTGTAACCTTGCTTAGCATTAAAAAAAAATGTGGGAAACGTATTGGACTGTAGTCATGTACATCCAGAACTCTTAGCATTGTACACTTAAATGCCATTCAAATAAGGGCTCTTTTCGTCGAGTGTGTAATTTTGATATGTGATTTCAAAGGATATTTTTAAGATTGTATTTCCTTGTACTGTTCAGTGTCAGAACATTCTCAGTGCAGATGGTGGAGCATTGGCTGAAGGAGGTACTGAAATGAACCTGTGTTCTTTTAATTATTGGTTTTGTCTTTGAAAAATGAGGTGGTTGAGGTGGGGCAGAAAACTGGAAAAGCGGCTTAATGCTATAAAACCATGGTAGGTTAGTTATAGGAAGGAGCTTGAGCTCTGATGAAGCGCATTAGCAAATGTCCATAGGTATATATAAGTCAGAATATAAGCTGTGCAAATTACCCCAAATAAAGGCATCTGCTAAACATGAGCGCAGTCATAGCCTTGCATCCACTTTCAAATGCCTGTTTGTTAATGGCTGTTTACTGATGTCTTGTTAGCTAATGGCTTTCCCTTAAAGGGAGGCAAAACCTTGAAATGTATTCTACGCAACAAAAAGCGTGGGTAGTAAGAATGCTAATGGCGTTCCTTTATCCACAAAGAAAGTGGAAAGGCACTTTGAAGTCCTTTAATTTGGTATATCAAATTGAATATTTTGCAGTAAATGCAGTAAACTATTTCTCTCTGTAGATTCACCTCTTGGGCAGAGCATGTATCACCGTGCAATATCGATGGTCTTCTGCTTTGCAGAATTACAAATGAAAAATGTCAAGAAGGGCTATCAAAGAGCTGCATGAAAGCAAATCTTATCTCTGTTTTGATCGCTGATTAAATAGCTCGCTGAAAACCTGAAAGTGCCGTAGCAGACTTGCTTTCCACTTGCAACAAATATGGTCTGAAGTGACTGTTTTTCTTTTTTAGCTCATTCAGGTTTTCTTTTGTCCTTTTCAATATCAAAGGATCGGAAACGGATTAATATCCAGTCACAATACTTTATATTGTATACACATGCCCCTCCTCAAATCCCCCTCACCACCTACTTCCAGTGCTCCCTAGCAAGCCCTTACTATTTAACTGTGTTTTCCACTTATGCCTGAAAGCTTGGCTGGCCATGAAACAACCACACCCCCCACCACCATGCATTCAGTGTCTTGCCATACACTTAGTGTCTTGCCATACATTCTTGCTTAGTCAGTGTACAAAAAAACCAGACCACCTGTGGGCGCAGGCCCTTTGTGTGGCACATTTGATTGAAACCCTGCACTCCGCTGCCCTGTGGTTCCAAATAGCAGGTGGCCCATGTCCCTCTCTCTTGCCACTCAGGTATTAAAAGTAGAGCAGGGAAGTCGATAATGGCTCGAAGACGGACCCATCAGTGTGTCAAGATTGCCTGTTATATACCCCACGAAGAATTATGATTGATCAGTGTTGCACTTTCTGTTGTATTTTCAGCCTCTTAGTTAATAGGCGTAGACGGTTTTAGGGAATTGGAAATGATGAGTACTCAAACTGTCTTTGCTGCTAACTCAGGGATGGAAATAGATTGTATTCCATTGCAAATAACGACACAGAAGCCTGTGCATATTTGTATTTGCATCGCCAAAAACCTATACAAAAACTAGTACGTTTTACTATGCAAATTAGATTTTGAGTCACATACCGCTATACAAACAGAAAAATAAAACTGCAAACTTCACAGCCGTGGCATTACCCTGTTAGCGGTTCACAATTTTAAAAGTATATTGTTCATGGCTAACTGAGAACATAGTAATCTCTTTTGTATGGAAATAAAATTTTATAATTTTAAAAAAGTGCGTTTAAAGAAACCTGCCAAGCATGCACAGGGACGAATGAATACACTTGGTTAAGTAATATGCATTTTGCATTGCCCTGGATGTGAGATCTGCCTTGTCAGTGAAATTCAAGCAGCTTTGAAAGAGCATTGAATCATATTTAAAGATTGCGGTAGCCCAGGAGCAGTGCTGTTGACGTCTATTAGAATGCCGGCACAGGTCCACTCCTGCTATGTACTGCGCCAACCTTCTTTCATATGAGAGCAAGGAATTGCAGCTATGGTGATCCTTTTCCCTTCTTTTCAGCCTGTTTCCCCGTTTCTTTGGGGACGAGTGTGAGAGGGATATTAAGCAAAAGGAATGATGATCCCCCAGTTCAGGTTATATTGTAAGAAAAATGAATTGGAGACGATGCAGGCCAGACAGATAGTTATTAGTGCTGGAACATTTAGCAGCTGATTTCCTTTGTCACAACATCCATTTTTGCATCCATTTTACACATCGTGCCCCATTAAAAGCCGGCAGTTTCCCTGTCACCATACCGAGTGCGGTTTGCACCATATGCCTGCAAAATGTACAACAGTTGTTAATGTTATCCAGTGACTCAGCTTCGGTTGCCCTTCAGTGTGCTACTGTAGTCTTTCAGGATGGGCTCAGAATAAAGTTATGGAGACATTTTCTGTTTCCTACATTTTTATAGACGGATTGTAGATGGACTTTTGCAGTAGGTGTGATGAATGAAAGTAAATGCATTCTATGCTAGAAACATCTAAAAAACCAGTAGAACAGCATACAAATACCTACGGATTTAACGTGCCCAGTACATTGAGGTGAGTGGCTGCCTATGGGTGCGACCAACACATCTAACTGCAGCACATGCTCTCTCGGTCTGTTACGGTTTGGCTCTTACTTTCTGAACTCTCCATCAAAGTGGTGTGGTTTCCTTACTATTGAATCTAATTCTTGTGTTTAATCATGGCCCTGACCTTACACCAATTCCTGCTTCGCATAACTTTCCCAGTAAAGAGGAGATGAGAAATGGTGCACAGCCTTCTTAGACGTAAACAGGGTTTTTGCATTGACTGTCAGACACTAATCGCCCTAACGTCACGTGGAGTGATGAATAGCGTGAGGTGACATGCAGAGAGGGCTGCTGTAATGATTTTCAGCTGGATTTGCACTGGCATTACAACTTTGGGATTTTTTTACAAGCCACCATTATGTTACAACCTCTAATCGGATGTTTTGACAGCTGTAAGAATACTGGATTAAGGAGTTGCTAAACTTGTTTGTTCCCTAGGATTAATGGTACGCCTGAAGAATGTCAGCATAATGAATAAGGATGTGGCCATTACCAGTATTCAAATGTTCAAATGCACTTGTGTGCTTTTGGTGTCTTGGGATTGAGTGGACAGTTTTATTATTTACATTTTGTATAGCAAAATCTACTGCATTAAAATAATAAAATAATTGAATATGTTTTTTTTTCGCTGTCACAAATATGTTAAGGTGAATTTGAAAGTGTGCTGTTTCCGTGAGCTCTGCCTTTGGGCAATCTCCAGGGGGAAACTACCCATCCACTTACGCTTAGGTATGCAGCTGGGTATGGTAATAAGGACGGAAGTGATCACCTCAGACGCCTCCAACTACAGTTAGGCGGACATGTGGAACGCATGTGTACATGGTGTACATGGTGTGTATAGGGGCATCTGGCGTAGGCACCTTGAAAAACCTACTAGAGCTGCTGGCAGTGTTCCTGAGGGACATGCATGCTTGTCCAAACTGTGGTGTCCTACGTAAACCGCCAGGGTGGCATGAATTCGCCCAGTCAGAGGCAGTCGGTGACCAGGATTCTGAACTGGTCTCAGGCGTATCTCCTTTCTTGGCGGGCCACAGATCTCCTCTCAAAGGGAAGGAACAGAATGGAGACTCAACCCTCAGATTGTGAGCCTCGTTTGGGACAGATTTGGGGCGTGGAAGAAACCAGAATGCATCCATTGGCCCTTTTGGTTCTCCATGTAAAGAGCCACAGGTTGTCTGGGTATAAACACTTTAGCTCACCGTCTGGTCTCCTCTATGTGTTTCAGCCTATGGTGTTGCTTCTGTTCTGCCAGGGTCTTGTTGACAGCGTTGCGTTTTGCCCTGGAGAGCGTGGTTCACATCTTTACAGTATATTTCATGCACATAACGAACCCATGATCTTATGAAATGTAGCTCTAACCTTGTTGTTCCCAGTGACAGCTATCTTACTTACATTCGTTTAAGATCCGCCCATCTAATTTACCCCAATAAACAACTTTTTCTGTCTTTTATCAAATGCCTCTCTGAAGATTTCCTCACCACACCCAATGGTCCCATTTCAGTCAAAGAACCTCAGATTTTTAAAAGTTCATTTTAAAAACTACCAAATTGTAATTGAGAATTTAGGATAATTGGTGTCAAGTTTAATTGAATTTTCTGCCATTTTAGGCTCGTATAAAATGACAAAACAATTCAATTAAGAGCAATTTTCTATCGTGTTATCTGTATTGTCCTTGAATTACTAAAACAATTAGTTTTGCTTTTGTTAATTTGACAATGAATGAACGTTGGACTTTCCTGATAAATTGCGGCGCTAATTTATTTTAATTGATTTACAGAGCCAGTTACTGTGTCTCTTTGTTACTTTAAGGGAAAGAGCAACAAAGGAATCCTATCAGAGAAATACCCACGGAAATTACAAAAAAATGCCCTTTTTGCAGGATTAATGACAGTTGACTTGACTTGACAACATCATGTTTAGTGTATTAGCCACCCAGTCAATTTGCTACTGTGTTTTAACGCTTTGGACTTTAACACATTGTTCATCAATGATGAACATGCTTTGTACCATGTTGTGGGTGTCTGTCCCCATTTCTTGATCTGTAAACCCTAGCTGACACACGTTGTACCAGTTTTCCCCGCCAAAAATATGCAGTGGCTCAGATCTGGCAAGTAGGACAGTAGAGCAATTACCTTTTTAAACTAAATGAGGTCAAATGTGCACACATCCAATGTTAATGTCTCCACCGGTGCTGAACCGAGTAGTGAATCAAAAACAAAAATATGGAAGGACTGCTTACTGCTTTGATGTTCCCAAAATAACCATTTCTAACCCAGTACACAAAAGACAGGGGCAACTCTGTGCCCTCTACATGGTGTGATAGTTTCATATTCCACTTACAGTGGCAGGCTTGTAACTGAAAGGTTGCTGGTTCAAGTCCCACCCCAGCTGTTGTACCCTTGAGCAAGGTACTTAACCTGAATTACTTCTGTAAAATATCCAGCTATATAAGTAGATGAATGTAAAAATTGAAACCTCTGTAAGTTGCTTTGGATAGATGTGTCTGCCAAGCAACTAATATGAAATGTAAAACAATAAATGGTTGAAATCAGTATTGGAAATTACCAAAATGAGAGGCAGATATGGCTCACAGACATCAGATAGGTGGTAATATCCACCCAAATTGATTGAAGATCAAATTGAAGATCAAATATTGGCCTTGGCAGAACTAAAGATTAAAAAAAAACTATTTTATGAAAATCAGCTGGTAATGGTAGACCTGTTGTGCTACAGAATTTATGACAATTAAATTAATCGGCAATTGAATGATGATGTGTTTTAAGGAAAATTTCATATCGATTCAACAATCGAACATATCGATTTGAACAATGCATTTTCAGGACCATAAAAAAGGTTTTTAGATATTGGATTATTAAAAGAAATTGCATTTATTAAAGTTGAGCGATGATTGCTGTGATATATATGCTTCCGAAAAATTCATAAGAGTCTTAAAAAACAACCACGTGCTCACTTACAGAGAGAATATCCACATCTGCTAACGAGCTAAAACTAATTAGCTGATATAACGAAAGGTTGTGCTGTATTTAACCACTCAGGTGGAGCCTATTTGGCGAGTCAGTCATCTGTGGTAGTCAGTCATCGGTGGTAGTCAGTCACCTGGCAATTTTAGGGCTTTTTGGGTTTTAGTCCAGCCCCTTGGAGACAGGCTTAATAAATGGTTTTACTGACAAGCATGCAAAGATGCTACGGCTGATTTAATAGATATGTCCAGGCTGCTTATGCTTACTTTTTTCCGTCAAGTTATTAATAGCAAATTCAACATTCATTTAAAAATTAATAAGTTAACTTTGAGTAGATGTCTGGTATTTTCATATGGAAACTGCAGACTGCGGAGTGAAGGAAAAAAAATTGAAAGGAAAGAAGAATATATCTGTTGATTGTAATTAGCTGGGTTCTTGGAGGTGTAATTGATTTGTTTATTTTACTTTGATTGTTATTACCGTGAGTGGTAAAACATTCCTGTTGATACAGTACTTTAATCATTAAATTACAAGGTCCTTTACAATATGATTGGTTACATTAAAGCCCTGTTCTGTAACTGGTGTAGACATTTGTTTGTAATTTTTTTGTGTTTTATTTGTCTGCAAAGTTTACTCTATAGAACTTTTAAGAGGATGCTTGGTATTTGAATTAGCGTATCTTCATCTTTAATTGAACTCTGGAATGATGAAAGTCCAGGAAACTTCTGTCGATTACATCAATAAGTGTGTGTGCTGTTAGGATCTGGATACTGTATGGGTCTGCTAAATGGAGACATTGTGATGCGGAGCACTAAAGACTTTGGATTCCTCTGCTGCCTCTTGGATTCAGTTGTTGATATTTCTGGAGATGCAACAGTCTTTTTTGTTGTTCCTCTGTTTCTGAGAGAAACCTGCCTGTCTCTCTCAGAAGAGAGTTAGAGGATTAAGTTGAAAGTACCCCAGGTCTGATGTCAGCATCTGAGGAGGTTCACTGCAGCTCCAGCTCCCCTCTCAAAGCTCCTGTAGCGTGGGGAAGGAGACAGCACAGGAACCGCTCTGTGTTTGCCTGGCCTTTTCCAACGGAATATTCCTTTGTCCCTTATGAGAGTCACGCTGGTGTGCATGACAACCACTGCTGAACAGCACTGAGCGCCAGGGAAGGACTATACCAGAGCAGATGGTGCCGTGTGGCCAGATCCGTGTGGCCGTGTGGTTTCACAAAGCTACATTTGTCGGGGTTTGAAAGACGTGACATATGCGAGAGAGGCAACGTCTCCCACAGCCGTCTGCCACCAGCCGACGTGTCTCAGATAATTATTGTGGGTAATAATAAATTATAGTCTTTCTGCACAGGAGGGGCTACTATACCGCATAATGTGTATTTAGAGATGTTCATGTTGATGTTGAAGTGAAGCTGTTCCGGCACTGCATAAATGTTTGCTTATATATAACTGAGATTTTTTTACTGTCTCAAAGACGAAAAATACAGCCCATGGCAGTACTCGAGAGTAAAGCTTGACTTATATTTGTAACCCTTGTTAGACCTGATATACATGCTGTCTTACTTCCGTATGAATGTCTATCTCTGTGTTCTAATTTTGCCTCACTGGATCTTGCCTAAAAAAGATTTCTAAGGAAAAAATATACCTTTGGACATCTGTGCCTGGCCTAAATAGAAGCAAGATGCACAAGTTAATGGAGAACCAACGTATTTAACAGGTTTTTGGGTTGCCACTGTCAGAGGAAAGCTGGCTACAGTATGTTGAAATAGTTCTGGTACAGAACATTTTCTGCAGTGATTAGGTTGCACAGGGTGCTATTTTCTAAACATTTTCATAAAATTTGAATGATCAGTTAGTGCTATGTTCATGTTTGATTCTACAATCATCACAATGGGCTTAGGTTGTTGACATAAATGATGTGGCTGGCATGACAGTAATTATGTGTTAACAGTTTTTCTCCCAGTTGGGGGAAAGGCTTTTTTCTCTCCCTCTTTTCTAGCTGGAATGTTGATTAATGCCAATTAAAGATGCTACATTTTACTGGTCTTGGATGATTTTAAGATCATTAATTGGGACGGAAACAAGTGAAATCAGATGCTGAGGGTTGATTGGTGTTTCAAAGTCCTCTTAAGGATTAGTTAATTTAGCAATTACTTCTCTAAAGCAGGAATCAGGGTGCACTTTTTTGAATGAATGAAAATGGAAGTAATAAAAAGTAATAATTTGGTGATAGCATTTAAAGTAATTCATTAAATATTAAAGTCCCGCACAGAGCCCTGCCCTAAACCCTATCGAACACCTTTGGGATGAACTAGAACGGAGATTGCGAGCTAGGCCCTCTCGTCCAACATCAATGCTCTTCTGGAAGAATGAAAGCTACTGTAGGTGTAATTTGTAGGTGTCCCAATACTTTTGTCCATATGGTGTATATTAGCATATTTAACATCATTTATTATGCTCATTGATTTGTTTAAAAAATATAGCTGTTTAAAAGTCAGCCTCTATGTGCCCTGAAAACATTTATCCTAATTATATAGTTTTGTGATCCGTGGTAACTGCTAAACAGAGATGGTTGGGCTAATTCATGCATGTCATTTTTTCTTCTTGAATTACATGCTTAGATGCATGTATTGTGAGGTGTGCAGAATTCTTCTGTTTTCTAGATGTGCACTTCAAGAGCGTTCTAAGCACACTATTGCTGTCTAGTGCAAAATTGAGCTCTATCGACCATTCACGTTCACAGCCTCTTTTATTTATTTATTTATTTTTTCCTGGAGTAAAGCCCTCCCAAAACTCAGCTGCACTAAAGTACTTTTCTAGCCTTTAAAAAAAAAAATCATATTAGCCACAGTTATTCAAGACAATGCTCAGCTTAAGAAAAACACTGCACAAACAGTTTTAAAAGATCTGAAAGTCTCTGAAGCTGAAAACAGTGAGTTTATCAGGAAGAGTGCTGGCACTGGGGGACCCTGGCACGTCCTCGTATTCCTCCTCCCTCTTTTTCCATTAGTTTTGTCTTGTGAAGTAATCACAGTTTCGGCTGCTCTCTAGCCACTGCTGGGACTGGGCTAACAATGAGTCCCCCTCGGGCTGTGACTTTGGGGCGAGGTGTCACACTTTCACACACTTGTACACGGTCCCCTCAGCTCTGATGAGCTCCGCACGCTATTACTTTTTTCCTCCATCGGGCTCTGACCTGCCGGTATTCTGGCTGGGCATACTCCAAGGTGAGCTGTAAATGAGACAGATTCTGTCAGTTTAAAATAAATAAATAGAATGTTTTATTTTTCATTAAATTTGACCATTTAATGCAATATTTAAAAATGGATCCCGATTTATTTATTTTTTTATACGATAAACAAAAGTAATTACTCTTCTTTCTGTTAACGTGTTAATGCATGCATATGTATTTGATGCACAGTTGCTCGGTTACATCACCAGAGTGATGTTCTGCAGTCTCGGTTGCCCTCGAGGACATGATCGGGCTCTACAGTGAGTTAAAGGTGTCTTACCTAAACGCACCATCCAATGCGCAGCACAAGCTCTGCTGGAGCTCAGGAACTCTCAGGCTGTCACACACACGGAAAGCCAAGAGCTCAGTGGCCAATGGAGGTCACGGCAAGCTTAGTGAGAATTATCGCTTGTAACTTGAGCTCCTCCAGAATCCATTTTGCAATTGCCTTTGTGGATCTTTTAAGTCTAAAGGCTTGTGGAATACATTTCTTAAGTGTTTTTGGATCCTGGCGCTTTATCAGAGCGATTCACACCGAGGGAGTCGGGTCGGGCACTGTCACCTTTAGTTTTGGCCTCCAAGCTTTATGGTACACCGGGTTTCAAGTGAGTTCTCACACTTTGCTGAGGCAGCTCCGTTGAGTAAGAGCTCACTGAAGCACTTTAGGAATAGAATTGTCTTTCTGCATCACCTCCAGCCCTCAAAGTGCATTACCTTCCATTGGGAAGGAAAAATGGGTTGAACTTTACTTTAAGCCTCTTGTTCTTGATCCATTATATCACCAGTCTTTATGGGTCTTGGGATTGTGCTGTGCAGTGAGTCTCTGTGCCATCTGTCACAGGTTGTCTGGCAAAAAACTGAAGGGACGAGGGAGGAAGGTAAACAGCTGTCAACATCACAAGATTTTGCCATCCGTTTGCAAATTATAAGTGTGTTTTTCCATTCTATGTGTTTTGACAATGTGCATCCTTGGGCAGCCACTATGGGCATTGAGAGAGAGAGAGAGAGCGGGAGAGAAAAGCAGAAGAACCGGGTTATTACTCACAGAATCAAATGTATAACTGTGGTGAGAAATAATGTGCATGGAATTAAGATTCAGCTGGCATTGGATCCTCTGGCCCTCTGCTGTTAGAATCAATCGCACACCAAAAACACACACAGCGAGGGGGGGAGTCGCCCATCATCATCCAGCACAGAAGAGTTCATATCCTACAGAGATTGATGGCATTGTTGATAATTTAGCATGACGCCAAAGGCGATAAACATGCAGAGAAATGTCAGAGTATGAAAAATGTCTTCTGTAAATCTCTTTAAAACTGTGCTTTTCAGCAAACTGCAGGCAATATTCAAAAGGAATTGTGTTACTGTAAAAGTAGCACGTGGATGCTGCTGACAGCGTTAAAAGTCTACTGTGTGAATATGGATGGTGTGAGCTGACCTCTGTCCCCTTAAGTGAATAGCAAGCATGGAGTAAAATGACTGGCCTCGAGCCTGTGGTGAAGTGAGGAAATGAATGTACCAGAGTACTTACAGCTGGCTTGGTAGGGCTTACATGTCGGGGGGAAATAAAGTGTTGAGTGTTCGCCTTTACACGATTTTACCTGATACATGACTACAAAAGTGAGACTAAATTTTGGTCTTTCTTTTATGTGCAGGGATCTGCAGTTGGCGAGACTTTAGCAGTAGTCACACTGGAGCTTCAATTATGGTAGACGTGATTTTAAAACGAAAAGTCTTTGTTGCAGTCTATTTGATGCAGTTTAGTCCACTTCCTCCTAATAGCGACGCTCTTATGTACACACTGGCGTGATGGCAAAAGGCTTATGGCTTGCAGCTGCCACTTCCTCAGCTTGAGCTCACAAAACTGCTTCACAGAGACGTGACCCACTCATCCATTTCCAGCTAAACCCATAACATAAAAACCAAGTGCTTCAGGTTCTGGGAAATGCCATTGCGGCGTTCTGGATAACATCAGCCACCTCACCCATGTGCTACAGATCTGCTTTCTCTCCTCCCGTCAGCTGGAATCCTTCCTTGTTTTGAGTATTTAGCCTCTGGCCTTGTCATTTCCGCAGACAATGAGGAGTGTTTACTAAGATCAGATATACATTTTGCTGTGTAATCATACCTGCATATCACCTGAGTTTCAATCCGCTGCGTCCGTCTGTATGACTTTTGCATGGCAGTTCCAAAACAAGGTGGTCTCAGGTGCAGTTTCACGGCTGCCTGTGCTGTAGCTATAAATAAGTATGACCTTGGTAACAGGACCTTGTCCTGTGTCTATTTAATCTCACCTGAGCCAGTCACGACAGCATTTTTATTTGTTTATTTTTAGGATTCGAAAGATGATAAATAATGGATAACTATATTTTTGTCACAAACTGATTATTCATAGAGGATTGACATTGTAAAAGTGCATACACACTCTGTATAATGAGGATGGTGTTTTGCATTTAGCATTTTTTCAATATACTATGATATGCATATTATGCATATCTAAAAGTTAGGTTTTTATCGTACACCATTTCTATGTACATGCACTACCGGTTGGAACCATTTTGGATTCCTAATAAATTTTGATTTAGTGTTGTCCCGTGGTTAATGCGTTTAATCTGTTCTATGAAGACAACCTTTTAACTCAAATAACTCTAATAACTTAACCAAGAATGAGAAATACTTGCTAGAATTCCTGCGTCCGTAACGTAAACATACCGTTTTGTATTAATTTGTGTATAATTTGTTAAAAAAATGTTTTTATATAAATATGCAAAGGCAATTATTCTTATATAATTTTTCTGTGAAATTATTAGATTATTAGATTATTTTTCAGTTTTCTGTTAAAATTTGTAAAAAAAAAGTAAGTGATGCTGAACCTCCCAAAACACTACTTGATAAGTAGAATGAGCAGTGCTGGTTTCAGCCATTCCAAAGTTAACCAAATACATTCTTTATTAAGACTTATTGAAACAATGGTGACCTATATTTTCTTGTTTTTGCCCCTCGTCTCTGAGAATGAGCCAGAGAATTTAAATGACTGCATTGAACAGTGCAGGCTTGAATACTTTCCAAGAGTGCGGGCGACGGCTGTCTTTTTCGCCGGAGCACATCCCACTGTGATGTTAGGGAATTTTTTTCCAGAGGTACCCTTGCCAAGCTCCTCCACTCTTCACAGTGTGGGGCTGCTGCCTGGAAAGAGCCAGGCTGTCCTGTTCTCTGTAATAACATTTAGCTCCAGGCCAAAGAGAATGCCATACTGTCAGACTTCTATTAAAGTTTGATTAGAGAACACTGGCGCTTGAGAACTTGAGTTATCGAAAGTCGTACAACTTGTCTCTGAAACGGCACTCGTGTGGCAGGGAACACGGCTTCCTTCAGTCGCTGGCTCTGTCTATGAAGCAGTGCAGACATAAAGCGAGGATCTAGACAACAGCAGTGAGGTACTGGAGACGCCTAGCCTAACTTTAAGTGGGAAGGGCACCCAATAAGAGGTCTATCTTGGACAGGCGTCAGCTGAGTGATTGCTGCTACCTACTCTGTCATTAAGTAAATGGCATCGGCACCTCAGCCCCGCCAGTCACCAGAGTGCCGAGGAACATGGGTCATTTTAGCTCCATTGAGATAAATAGCCTCCCGGTATCTTAATTCTGGTGCTTGACACTATCAAATCACTTGTTTTTGTCTTTCTTGTTTACAAGCATAGCTAGCGGAAGGGCTGGCGTTTTATCTCCGGTCTAGGCAACACCTGCAGTAAATTGCATCTGTTGGTCACAGACTGTAAACAGCGATAGAACACCACATTAAAGCGTGAGTGATTTGCCAACCCGGGGAGCTTTTCAGTACACGGATAGGCATACGACGGCATTTCACCAAAACTGGGCCTTTCACCTTTCTGCCAGTAGGTGATCTTAATGCAGTCCTAGCAAATTTCGTCTTTGGACTTTAATAATGAGTAATAACACGCATTTTGTTTTAAAGATGAAGTTGACTGTAATGAAAAATATTTGTTTTAAATTTTCCCATCAATGATACTCCCGAACCATTGCATGATGTAAAGACATGTTTTAAATCAATTGTATCATTGTATCCCCCAATATATTGTTAGTAATTGCTTTGGTAAAGATAAATGTAAATGTATCTTCACCAATGCAAAAAAAATAGATGTAGATCTACGTAGATTAATCTACATTTATCTTTATAAAGATCAATTTGTATGTGTGTGTATATATATATATATATATATATATATATATATATATATATACACACACACACATGAAAAGTGAAATGTGTTAATGACGGCCATGATGCTTCAGATGAGGGGACCAGTCTACTATCCAGTATCTTTTGCCATCTGCTGCATAATGAATAGAAGCATGGAAAGAAAGAATTGGTGCGTTGGTCTCCTGCACAGCACTTTGTCCCCAAAAATAAAGACGCGCTCTTGCCCCAAACGTCCTGTATTGACTTTGTATTCAAAATAATTGTTTTAATTTTGTTTATTTGAGCTGTGAAGCAGCTTGACTTTTGAAAATAAGTTGTAAAGGAGAGGAACTGTGGAGAAAATAATCAGACTTTTACTTAAGTGAACCACTGTGTGAAACATTTATGTTGACTGCAGTATTGATATGGATGTGCCTACCCCAGTACATTTTTCACCTGGATCCATGCCATTTGTAGTGCCTTGCTTCCATATGTATTCTCAGCCCTGTAAAATTTAACCAAAAATGTGATTCAACAGAAAAAACTGATTAGGGAATTTTTATGTTTTGCACTGATAAATTGCTAAAAAGTAACATTTGTTGTCCACCGAATGGTGTGGTATTTAAATTAAAAAAAAACAACAACATATAATCGTATAATCATTAGGCCTCTGTTTCCACGTGGTATACAAGGAGATAACACAGTAGCAAGGATATCCTTTAATCACTGAAGGAACAATTATTTCAAGATCGTATCAAGATGAACACGAAATAAAGGTTCTTGACTGGTTATCGCAAGCTCTGGAATATAATCCAATTTAACGTTTGTGGTCTGAATTTATTTTAAAAAGCTAAAAAAGCAAAAGGAAATTCAAGGAATCTGGTGGAGCTGGAGAAATTCTCCAGGAATGGTCAAAAATCGGAAACGTGATACATTCTTATATAACATAAGTGTCTTATCAGTGTGATAAAAGTAAAAGGTACAAAGTACCGAATGCAGGGCTGTGAACAATTTTATTGGCAGTTTTTTAAATTACCACACCATTCACTGGAAAAGAAAGTTTTGCATTTTTCTGTTATACACATGACGCTTATTTACAATCTGAGGTGAAATAAAATATTATCATTTTCTTTCTGTTAAATACTGTTTTTGATTACATATATGAGTAAATATGGTGGGCATTGTATAGCAGAATGTTTGCCTAGTATCAGAAGACATCATGTAGGTAGTGAAAGATGCCCCCGTTTGCATGCAGCATTGTATACAAACCTTCCTCACCACATCCCCTGCCCAACTTCTCCTTGTCTGCCGGGGCACAGAAAGAACTGCTGTATCCTCATTTGAAATAACATTTTGCTCTCTCGTGCATTTAATCAAATTGTGCATGAAATTAAGCTTGATTCTCTAGTGGCTTGAAGAGCACATTCCCCTTTGTGTGTGGTTCACTCCCCCTTCACCCGTTCGTGACTTCAGACAGGTTCCTGCATATCTTGTTTTTGTGTCATGATAGGTCCATATTTGGTAAACCACTCCATTGCTTAGATTATTATGCTGTACACTATTTGAAATCTCCCTGACACTGACTGAAGCAAGAGAGATATGTTTTTCTCATTCATTTTCAATATGTTGTCATGTTCACAGGTTTTAGACATATTTTTAACAGTGTCCACCCAGCCAGACTTCCTGTTTCTAGTCTTGGTATTTTTGCTGGAAATTTTTGGTATAACAATCTCACTTTACTTTGTCATGTTGGACATTGACTGATTTTCTCATCCATTTTGATGTGTTGACATGTTATAATATGTTTGTTCTCAAGGTTTGTGTTGGACATTTTTAAAGATTATCATATTTTAGCATTGGCTTCTTGTTTTTCTTCACTTGTTGTCAGACACCAGATAATCTTGTCGATGACAGGCTCTCACCAAAACAGTTCGCACCACACCCTTATGTTGTGATGGGACGAATTGGAGAACATATGTCCTTCTTGTAAGAACATCTTCTTGGATCACTTCAGACAACAAGAACCGCCAGCTTTCCATTTTCTCCCCAAACACAGGATATGCTCTGTATCATGTGGGTTAAAGAATAGAAACATTATGTATCCATGTTGTAATCTGCAAAGCCATTAAACGGCAACTGCTTGAATTCATTCCTTTATTAAATTCTCTTTGCTCCAGATCAGCAATAATCCTCTTTTCTTCTCAGACTAATGTTTTAGGACATTCACTCCCAAAACCAACCCCATATTAAAATCTTCTCTCTTTCTCCAAGACTCCTTCGTCTTTGTTGACCAAGTCATTTGTTAAAGATGCTAGACAATGGTGAAATACGAGCGTTGCCATCTTTATGGTGATTTGTGGTGGCTATGAGCCACCGGTCAAACTAATGTAGGTCAATTTTATCTCCCAAATGTGATCATAGATTGAATTAAAGCTCATGTTTTATTTTAGCCTCACATAAAATCTACCTATAATCGTGATGAAGTGTTTTAGCTTTGTGATATAGTGATGTCAATTAAGAAATGATACAAATTATGATAAATGGCTTAATTAATGATAGATTTTAAAGTGAGTGTCTTTAAAGCAGTATCTTTAACTTTTCTTTAACAATTCGTGCAAAAGGAGATTGATGTTTTTACAATTTATTCTAATTTCACTGGGAGTGGTCCGGCAGAGAGACAATAAGCAAAGTGTCTGAGACTAATAAATGCATGATAACTGCTGTATTTCTCCGTTTGAATTTCCCTTCATAGCTTATTCGATCTGTTTTTATGTGGTTGACAGCTTTGTTTATGAAGGGGGCGGCGACTGGTCACACAAACCCCTGGAGATAGCTTGAAAGCCAGTTTAAATTATTACCCCTTGCTGCTTGAGTGCAGACAAATTTTAAAGATCCTGACTGTTTGATGACTTCTCTTTACTTCTCTGAAATTATCTGTGCATTGTTCTTGCCCTCCTTCACAATGTGATTATTTTACATTTAACTTTATATGTATAATTTATTTCCAAATTTAAGAAGACTTTCTGAAATATAATAAACACAATTCAGTTTACATTTAATTTAAATACCTTTTTTAAAACTTGTGGCTAATAAAAGCATTGATTTTAACGATGAAATTATGCTTGTGTTCCCTCCTGTTGGTTTTATGGAGCAGTGTCCAGACTGAATATTTTAGAGATTTGTAAAAGCAATTTTGGGATAACTTTGCTCTCATTATCCACAAAAGCTTTTGAAAGTTAAAGTTAGCTTTTGAAAGTGTTTAAACTCACATTTCCCCATCCATGTGAGTGAATAGGCCTTCAGTTAAGTAAGAACCTTCTCTGAATGAGAACAGAATGAGAAGCACCTTCAGCGAAAAGCGTAAGTGGTCAATTTACAGATTCACTCCCAGTTGAGAGTATATCATCAAGATGCGTTTGCTCAATCTCGTTTTGTTAAGTTGCAAGGCTTTACTGATACTTACAATAGCCTGGGAATTTTACATGGGTTCACGGCAGCCAACTGATGTAGGAGCTGAATTCGTTGATGATGGTTTAGATTATCAGATTATGACTGAATTCCTAATCAGTCGTAATCTTATGCTTTGATTATATCTTGCCACACTTGTTGTTGATGATGTTTTTTTAGGGTGATTTAATAAGTGGAACCTTAGGTATTGGAACATAAAAAAACAAAAATAGCTCAAATAACTCAGAAGTATGATCCTCCTAAAAGGTTCTGGATTTTTGATTTATGTTATTAATGGGACTAATGCCTGTATTGTTCTGTGCATTAGGCAATATGCTAGTTGTTATTATTTTAATATAATGCCCCTTTATGATCAACTTGAAGTAAGTGAAAAGATTGCAAATATTTAAAAAAGTAGTGCAGTAGTGCAAACTAATTGAAGAATCATAACTTTATTGGTACTGTTTTCTGGTAAGGCGTTGAGGCAGTTTAAAATACTCCTTATCAGTAAGCTATATGACTACATCTTTTTGTTCCCACTAAAAGAGGATATGTGTCTAATATGTCTGTATTGTTTTTAAAGGTTGTTATTCTTATTTCCCTCAGAAAGTACCAAAATGCTGATCTCTCATTGCATTGTTCAGTTCTAATTTCACAGGTGGGCAGGATTCCGATCCAGTCCCCCTCAGTGACCTAGTAAAGCTGATTTCTGGAATCTGAAGCAGAAATACTTTTTATTCACAGACTTTATTCGATTCTGGGTATTCCATCTTTTTTCAAAGGTACCTCTAATTTAAGGTCCTTTTCAATCACTGCATTGCAATCTCTGACTCCTGGAAGCTGAAAGACGGGTTGTTGTATCCGTGTCTCCTACTGTACCACTTTGAAACCTGACCTTCAATTCAACCAAGCTTAATCAGTGAAGGCAGTTCAGGGGCATTCACCGCTCCCAAAGAACAGCTTCTCATCAGCTGCCCTTTCCCCAGGTTGAAAGCTTTCCAATCTAGCTGTCGATTTCATTTGAGCATCCTGCTGGAAGGACCACTCTTCCTTTCTCTGCGATGGCTTGAAAAAAAAAAGCTTCTGTCTCTCCTTGAAGTCTCTTGGAACTTCAGACAACTGCAGCTACATAGAGACTGGAAGATGCGGGGATGTGAGGTCTTTAAGAATGATTTGGTATATTTGACACCTGTATGACAGGGTGAGCACAGACGTAGGTCGAATCCTCTGTGAGGAAACAACACGGAAAGCTTTCTCACGTTTAATGAAGACCGGACGGAGTCTTACCACCGTGCCACAAGCTCAGCTTTTTCGTGGTCACATTTTTGTATTTCAAGGACTTAGTGTTCCATTTCACAGAAGTCACGGAAACCATGAGCAGAAGTCAACTGGGATGTAAATGAATGAGATACTTTGCGATGTAGCACAGTAATGACATTAAAAATCAGGAACTTCAAGTCTTTTACAGTGCAACAAGTTTTTATCTCTTTCAGTCCCCCCACTAAAACGACCACTGTAATTTTGTATTTTTCCTTGTTTGATTGGTTTACTCTAGTTAAAGAGGGTTTGGTTTCTTTTGCTGGTCCTGTGAAGAACGCCAAACAGTTAATGTTTTTTCTATGCCAGAGTAGGCTTTTGGTCTCAGACTGCTATACAAAGAAAAGAAAAATATTTCCATCCCTGCATTTTATTGTATCTGAAGCTTTGTGTGTATGGTTGTGTTGGTCAGTGTTTCCTGGAACCCCCCTGTGTATGCTGGCTTTTGTACCAACCAAGCTCTCTTCTCATTCAGGGTTGATTGAGCTGTCAATTGAATATGGGCTCTGGACTTGAAATCTTTAACTTCTGTAAAACTTTAGAACAATATTGCACTTGGATTTTGCCGTTGAAAAGTAATAGAATTTTCAAAAACATTATTTAGTTTGCCTTGAATTGGTTGTGTTTGCAATGAAAGATGAATTGGTTATTTAATACATTCATTATTTACAGGCTGGAAAAATGCCTAATTGAACAATTATTCACAGCTTACATTATTATGCATTTGTTTCAGAAGTAAAATTTTTACTTTATTTTAAAACACATAACATTTTTTTTACACAACACACTCCAATTGTATAATGCTGAGGGGAGTTTTGTATTGACCTAATTAATTGAGAAGTATGCTTGGACAAAAACCAGGCTACTCAGGGGGCTGTAGGACATGGATTAAACACCACTGGTATTAGACAGCAGGCGTCCACTCCAATCGGGTAAAATGCCCCCCTCTGCATATTTGCTAGCTCAATGTTGGATGGGGGAATTGGGACCCCCAGCTGTAGTTATCTTTTCGTCACCTTCAACCAGTATTGGCTCCCTCTGCTATTACTGTTACTCCCTCCAACGTACTGCAATTGTGCTAATAACGGCCCGGTAATTGTAGTTAATTGTGTTTTAGGTTGTGCCAACTAAACAAATGTTAAACTTTCTACTGTATTGTATAAGTAATCTTTAACAAATAAAAAAGCCACTTCTGATTGAGCCTTTTTTTAAATGTTATTACTGGATAGATGGATTTATTCATGCTAACTCAACAAAGTCACAAAACCCCATCAGAAAGACCAATTCCAATCTTCAGTGATGTATTGGCTGTTTTTTATTTAGCTGTTGATATTAAAACTGGGTGACTGAATACAGAAAGAGTATGGACATGTCCGATCATGTAAGTCCACCCTAAGGTGTCATATCGTCTATATTTTGATAAATTGTCACTTGCTGTTTTTTTTAAGGTTTTTGTTTGTTCATAAATTAATTAATTGGTTTTGAAATTCTGGAACTGATGACGGTAATCTCTGATTTGAAACTTTTATTTTATTGGCCTGCCCCTGCATTACTACTCAGGTTGCCTCACTCGTGCCTAAAATGTGATTTCCCCGGCAGGTTAGGGCGAATAACATCATCTGATAGACATCAAATGACTCAGAAAGCTTGGCTTGAAGTTAAACTTCTTATCTGCTTTTTTATCAACGCCTTCAAAAGGAAGCTATTTTCTAACTGGGCAGAAAGGCTGGTGGTAGAACTGAAGAGCCAAAGTACCTGCAGAAAGCGTTCATGATGCACCGGGGTGACCTTCACTTTGCATTTTTCTATTTTTCTAGGAAAAGGTGGCCTTGATTTGATTTATGCCATGGGCTATTTTTTTTAAAATAAAGCCGGATAGTTATTCTGTAGATGACTAGCACTGTCTACAGAAATTAATTCATCCATTTAATTTCTCCTCAGGTGTTTTCATTTGCTGGTTCCTCGTCCCCTGTCTGGGGGAGCACACTAATTTGTTGCCGAGCATTTAGAGCGGGTCTTCGCCTGTAAATCCTTTTGTTGGAATAGTGCGTGGGTTTTGAAAGCTGGTCCGGTGTTCTGAATTTGGGTGGTAACTGTTACAGCCCTCAGGAGACTCCAGCCACTGAGCTACGATCAAAGGGCATTTAGGTTGATTGTGCTGAGCTATTGCTGAATGAGGGAATTCACTAAACTGGCTCCCAAAACAATCAAGCTTTGTTCATCAAAGATGATTTATCTTGCGTTCAATCTGCGTGATAAGGTGACACACGGGCCCAGGAGAGGCAGATGTATAGTTCATAAGCTCAGGGGGAGTGAGTGGATCTGCAGTGCGAGAGCCACACAGTGTTCTCTATCCTTCAGCGTTTCAGAGAGCGCTGCTTGATGAAATGTGCACGTTTATAGCTGATCTCGCTTTCATGCCAGGATTGATAGACATCACCCATCGGCGGAAATAGCCGGCCACCCTTCGCGAGTTTTACGAAAGTGGACCAGATAGAATCTGCTGTGTGGTGTATCGCCATGGGCTGGCTAGGTTGGTGCAGTAGTTAGGGGAGACACACGTGCCTTTGAGGAACTCTCTATGAGCGCAGATGGCCTTCTTCTGCTTGTAGCCGTTCGCTCTGGCCTGATTGAGTTACACCAATCGGTAGTGTTTAACGGGTATTATACTCATAACATGCATGAAAACCTGCTAGTTTAGCTTTTGTTGCACAGTATGCTGGAAACATCTCATTTAGTAAATGTGTAGAATTTTACTGTGTGAGATGCCAGAAACCATCTGTTTTTTTACGCTGACAGATAAGTATGTTAAGATATGTCCAGGCCACAGACTCAGCAATTACAGTCCAACTTGCATGGTAAAAGGAAACAGATAAATGTACTTAAATTCAAGGACTTTATGCTGTCTTTAAGATAAAAACGCTTCAATATTTTATAGCAGTTTTTTTTTTCTTTTTTTTTGCCGTAGTATGATATCAAAATATGGACACCTATGAAGCAACATCTTCTGTTTTATGTTTAATTTATTCTAAGTTTTGTTAGCTTCTCTCTCTCTTCCAATTAGGGCTGCAGAAGTGGAACCTTTTTTATAATCGCAGGGTGGGGCAGACCTTGGCAATCCATCAATACACGCGTTTTTATTGTAACTGTCGGGTCTTCTGCCGTCCCCGAGCCGAGAGTGCCACGAGTCAGGTTGAGTGATAGCTTATCTAATTCCTCCTGTTGTGCAAGAGGGTATTCCAAGTTTAGAGTGCTTATCCCGGGTGCCAATTAACTGGAACTTTTTTACCCTCTGTGCCGCTACCTCACAAAATCCAATTCGTTTCTTGGTAATTGCTACACAGTATCCTTTTAATATTGTCTGGGTGATGGAGAAGTAGAGAAAAAAAGCGTGCAGTAAAAAGTTGGAGAAAAAACAGAAATGGCTTTTATATGGAAATAAAATGTGACAGGATTTGCGGTTGTAATAATTTAAATCAACCATTTCATCCTCTCCTCTGCTGTCAACACTTCAAACAACATATGTGAAATAGATAGTTTCATTTTACTTTTTGTTTAAAGTACCTTCTATTTACTACGGCGTATCATTTTTTACAAGGCCTCACATTACTATGAAGCTCCTTACACAGTTATATCACGAAGTTCCTTGTATGAGGAAATGCCATATATAACCGTACTGCTTTTAATCCGATGGATTTGTGAATATATGGTATACTCAGATAACAAGCGCACCTAACGCTGCAGGCTGTGCATTCTAAAACTTAATAGGCGTTGTCTGACTTGCCTCCAAACCTTTCCTCCTTGAATTATGTGCATTTCTTCAATCTCCCTGCGCTGTGTGTGCAGTAAATTTAACTATGCCCAGCAAAAACAAAACCATGGTGAAATGTAATATTTTCTGCAAACTAGTAGCATGCATGGTAAGGATTGTGTATGAAAGTAACATCAAAGTATATTGTGTTAATTCAGCCTAGCTTTTAAAGACTGACATTATTTTGATTTAAGAAGTAATCGAACAATATACTGATGGCTGGCTAGGCCGCTGACATCAAGTCAAGATGCATGTTGGGCAAAGATGACGTCTCTCAGTCTTTTATATTCTGGTCTGTATGTGTAAGAAAACTGATCTAGAGTCGGAAACTGTGACGGTATTAACCTGGCCTTCTGTATTTAACATTAATTCCATTATGTTCAGTACTATTCTGTGGTCATCTTGTAGTTTTGAAAAGAGGTCAACTGCCTTTTCAAGAATCTCCTTCTGATATCAAGTCGTGTTTGATTTTGCTTGGTTAGTTTTTTTGCACGTGGCAAAGGAAATAAAACATTTTTGCACACATGGATTGAATTGCACAGAAAATGCTGTTGTTCAGTTTAATGAAAACTGATTCATAACTGTAAAAAAAAAGAAAAAGAAAAAAAGATTTAATGTCCAAAGGCTCTGCTATTTCTGGAGCCCATGCATGTTGAAGTTTTAAGTTTGTGACCAAAAAAGGTTTCATGTATGGAACTGTATATATTTATGTTTGAACTTCAATGAAGATAGGTAAGTTTATTTTTTAAATGCTTAATTAAATATTTCTAAAAAAAATAAAA
>JAOYSI010025040.1:22925-33286 GCA_025775065.1 Hiodon alosoides | reverse complement strand
ACTCTCTCACAAGTTATCTCATTTATGCTGTGCACTGTATGTGTGTGTATATATATAGATATATATATATATATATATATATATATACAACCACACATGTGCATAGTGAAATATATTGTCAAAAACAGGATGTTACGTACCAAGCCATTTTTACACAAAGTTTCAGGGACAACCCCTGACTTAAGTCCTTTGTAATTCATTCCTGAGAGAAAAAAAATATGTCACAATAAGCTAATGTCAGATAAGAGACGTCAGATTACTTGTTAATGAAAGTACAATTCTGTGAACAAAAATACATATTGTAGCCCAATACTATGGGTTTCACATATCCTGAGCTAGAAATGTGATTATCTGCTTATGCAGGTATAATGAAAAACTAAAGTATTTATCCAAGCAATAAAAGTTTCAGGTATGTGGCACAAAACAAAAGTATCTGCATTGCATCGCAGTTTTTAATGAGTTTCTCCTTTTTATGACCAGACGTAAAATTATGTTTTACATACTTAAATTTCAAGATGATATAGGACAGTAAAAGTAACTTTAAACTTAAATTTTTTTATTGTGAAATTATTATTCTTTGCAATTACTCCAGAAACAAATGTTGTTCTAAACCATGCATTAATTATTGCAGCACCCATAATTCCATGATATTATACTTGTTAAATAATATTTTTTCTCATATTTTCCCCCCAAATTTTTGATTTATGATGCCCCCTACTGCCCCTCCACGAGCAAAAAAAATAAAATAACTCGGAGGTTATTATATTTAAAGTAGCAAACATCATTTCAGACGTAATGTTCTATTAATAATAGCCCCCTCTACCGGCCATTTTAAATATTTAATTTGGAATGCAAGTCTACAAGAAAAAAAAACCTTTAAAATCATAATAGTATTTTAGGAACGTAAAGCCTCTATGAAGAAGAACAGGCTAGTTGAGCATTGATACAAACATGATTTACGTGATTAGTCACTTAACAGATGCTTTCATCCAAAGAAACTTATGGAGATCTCTATTTTTACACTCATACAGCTGGATAAGTAATTCAGGTTAAGTACCTAGCTTAAAGATATAACAGCCATGTTGGGACTCGAACTGGCAGACTTTCGGCAAATCCGAACACCAAAACCACTATACCACAGCTTAATAATAATAATAATAATAATAATAATAATAATAATAATAATAATAATAATAATAATAATGTACATATTAAATAAGATTTTACTCATTAAATAAAAACACGTAATAATCATATTTTCTGAAAATATTAGAACACAGAAGACTCAGACACAGGTCATTGAGATAGAACAATACTCATCACCCTAGACCACATCCTTCATAAATGTTTGATCTGATCCAGGCTTCAATAAAAAGCCAGATCTTCCCGCCACACTATCTCCCATCAACCACCAGGACGAATTGTCTGCCGCTGGAATGGCTGAAGCTACAGCGAGGTAATGCCATGTCCTACCCCAATCCTGCACCCCGATGTCCTTTATCCTGTGATAATTAATCTACTGTGAATTAGAGCATTACAGCGTGCTAACACCGCTCGCTTCACACTCTCATTGTCACTCCTTACATGGATAAGGTGCTTAATGTTTCCCAGGAAGAGAGAGAGAGTGAGAAGGGGGAGAGAAAGAGAGAGAAATCACATTAGGAAAGGCAATCCTGGGCAGAAAATGGGATTGCACTAAGCTATACCGAATGCAGCCAAAAGCTATAGAACTGCACCAAGCCCCCCCACCCCCCCAAATTCAGTAAACCATGGGACCATGTTGAGAGGGTGTCCAACGCCTCTTCGGTGTCATAAGGCTTAACCAGGACTACATCGTTCACACTTACAGCTGTGATAAACAGAGTGTGTATGCAAGTGCATGGATGTGAGTTTTACTGTTTGTGTGAAAACAACCAAGCTTCAGGTTTTCAATGCAAATGACTTAAGGACTGTCTTTATTTTAGAATATTGAAACTGGGCGATCGTAGAGGAATTTGGGGAAGATTTTTCAAGAAACTTATCCGTCTTACACATTTAAACCTCAACCCACACATTCTTCATGGACATGGAGCCGTGTTATATGACCAGCCGCCAGCAAGTCAATGTCTACAATCTCTAACATACTAAAATTTTGCATTAAAATAACTATTTAGGTGAATAATTTATTTAAATTGTATTTACAGAATCTTTCATGGAGTAAAATAACCCAAAAACAATATAAATGTTTAAACATCCATAATTGTTTTGCAAAGAGCATTCATTTTGTCTATTAGATTCTCCTACTTTTCATTTGGGGTTTAATCTGAAGCAGGTGATAACATGGGCGTCTGCAATTAACAAAGCAGGGCGACAGATAGGGACATGGCTATTAAAACTTAATCTGAGGAAGATCCTGCAAAAACCCATTCATTTACTAAACCGCACTTTTATGACTAAATTAAATATTCATGTGCAATCTACCCACAGCCCATTTTGCAATATTTGTCTTGAATTTACTTTCCATATTTAGAGAATATTATCATCCAAATTGTTTTAAAATAAATGGAATCCTCCCCTCCCCCATCACCAGTGGATGAGGGAGATGACATTTCTGGTATTAATACAATGTCATGTGATCCAGTGTGCATGTGGGGGACAATTTACTTTTGTGTTAATTTTACATTAGTGCATCACTGCCATGGTGAAATGCATCCAGTCAAATTTGGCATTGTTTGAAATGCTAGTGACTTCCTTTGGCAGATAGGCAGACAAGGCAAACCAATTAGGGTGGTCTTGTTTTTGTAAAATAAATACAAATAGATTCATCCCACATTATACCAACATTGTGTAGAATTGCTAAAAATAATGGGAACACATATTTCTATGCTGTATAGTTTATTTTAATTCACAGGGGAATAGGCAGCTAGAGCCAACAATCGGTCTGTGCACACATATAATTGCAGATGGATATACATACTCCGAGGAGGTGAAGCCCATATCTCAACAAAAAGTGGTCACATAAGCATGTAGGTTTAAATGAATAAAGGAATAAAACTGTATTCAACAGTCGGACCCAATATGCTTGGGAAATTTACATATCAAATACCACCTTTTCCTTTTTATTTTCATGGATGAAATTATACATGGGAGAATACCTCATGCATATCCATCGGAGCTCAGTGGCATTATACATCTGTCACAGAGAGTGATGTCACTTGCGGGGTCAGTTTGGTATGAACCTGCAAAGTCTCCCTACAGGAACAAAGCAGACTAAAAAAAATCTCCAACAGTATTAAAACACCGTGAATGAAAGCTGATGTTTCATTTTGTCTGTGGGACTAGTGGTATATACCGCTGCTGCAAGCATGTGAGGAAACATTTTTCCCAATTAATTCCCAATTTAAAAAACGTTGCTTAAATGTTTTGCAAATATTTAAGGGAATGAAATAACCTAGCTTTGCAATAATCCTTGAAACGTATTCTATATAGTATTTAACTCCCTTACAATTTCATGGAGGCTGTCACTATGTTCTGCAATTTTTTGGTCTGTCTGCTCATGCACATAAGGACAGGTCTTATAAAAATGCCAGGTCCAAGCAGGGAATGCTTTGTTGCGTGACCAGAAGCCCTTGATTAAAAATACAACAAGACAAATAAAATATTCATTCCTTCAGAGAGAGACAGCACCTTTCAGACCAATAGCCCAGCTTACTTTCAGCTGAAACCCACTCCGAAACAGTGCTATCTTGGACCAGAGGAATCTAATAGCGTTCCCACCCCAACCCCCAACAGGCAAGACTCTCCGATTCAGCAGTTAAAAGGCATGATTGAATTTCATCTTGATTTCATTAAATATTCATAAAGGCCAATTAGAAGGGCAACTAAGTTGGCTAAGAGGACCCCTTTCCATCTTTCTGTCATGGATGGCCCATCAGTTGTACATTTGAAAGTGGATCCTAAGAGTTCATTTGTTTGACCCCAGAGCTAGCCTGCCACTCCCTACAAATCCATCACATGGCAAAGATAGAAAGAGATAGAACAATCTTAAACAATAAAAAGAAGTATCCAAAACTCAAGCAAATATAATTATTCCGTTATATCATTGAAACACTAATACATTTTCAAAATAACCTGACTATTATTTTGTTAAAGTAGTTCAATCCTGTCTCACAGACTTTAATTAAATCAGATTTCGGATAACGATGGCATGACGATTGAAGACATTTTTTTCTAAAGTTTCAATGGTTAAAGAACGAGTGGGATGCAAAATTGGCACATTTTGTGAGTACAATATACAACAATGAGTACAATTACAATTATAGTGCTTGAAGATTGTTCACGTGTAGGAAAACGTTTTCCAAATGTGAAGACCTGTCTATAGCCAATAAAGTTTGGATTCGAGAGGCACTGTGAGCACCCGGAGCCAAGAGCGCAATTTAGAAAAATTTCAAAAATTGCTAAACAGAGAAGGATTTACATTTGGAGTTGGTGAATCGTAAAAAACATCGGACAGCTACGTATTTTGAAAATTGTCCTTGATTTATATGTGAGTAAAGCAGCGTTTTAAAACTGACATTAGCCTACTGTACCGAGTTACTCAGTTATGTTCACTGAAATAACATGTATTTCAGTGATGTGTTTTCTAAAAGTACAATGACAGTGTACATCATTTTCCATGTAAATACAGCCGAAATTAACGTGCAATCGGCTTTCCGGTATGTTGACAACTTTGCTTACTATCCGCTATTGTCTGGAGACTACAAGGGGTTGAAAATAAACTACATCTTCAATAGATGGAACATCAAGTCCATCACCAAGCTCCATAATATAACGGTGGAGGGAAGACGACTGTGAGTTATATTAATTGCATACAATGAGACCCAGCGGGCCTACAGCTCCAGTCTCCCATAAACAACCAGTATAACCCATATAGGCCCACATGAGGACATCCTCAAGGGCGCTATCCCTGTTAAAGAGAAAAGGACTGTTTGGCCCTGTATTTATGATCGCATGCTCTCCACTGCCACCAGGCTGCCTGCTTCTGTTTGATGGTATAGTGAAAAAAGAGTGAAAAATGAGGGAACACCCTGTCACCACAGAAAATAGCAAACCCCCAAATCTGAAACGGTAGCGCAACAACGAATGAAAGGTTTACTGATCATAATGCACCACAGTAGTTCCACACTAGTTCTAGGCCTTGGCCTCCTGAAGAATTAAGATCCAATGTGTGCCTTCAGATGATTTACCACCTGAATGGATATTTCACATGTGACACGGTTAGGCACAGCAGTCTGCTGTGCACGACTAATTGCATTGGGCAAATAGGTAAACTGCAGCTGATGAAGGCTGTAATTGTATGTCGCTTGCCCTGTGTGAGGCGGCCCTGGCAGCCGAAGAGTTAAGGTCTGAAGGTGGAAGCATTCTTGGGTCGCCTTGATTTAATCTGATCATGCAGTGTTTGCATTGTGACTGTCTGGCCATGCGCTTGATTGGGAGTGGCAAGAGGACAAGAACATTGTGAGGAGAGGAGCTATTGGCTAACCAGAGGGAGCACATCGCTAATTAATCACAAGCGATCTGCTGATAACACAGCACAAGGCAATGCAACGCAATTAATACACTCCACACACCGAACTGACAAGGAGTCACACAGGAGACCTACAAAGGCAGTAGGTGCTGGTAAATCTGACAATACAAAAATAGTCACCAGTCTGAAGGACATTGATATGCAAAGGTCACTGTCATCTCAGGATATAAGTAAACCTTGGGTAAAAGCAAAGGAGATATCTTAAATAACTAAGTTAGAAGGCAGAAGGCTTACTACAGCAATATTGGCTGAGATATATTCTTAAATGAAAACATGAACTATTTTTCCCTATTTTTTCTGTTTTTGGAAGTATTTTTGCTGTTGGTTTTTTAAAATGTATTTATTTTTAAATATGCTTTGTTTGTTGCAATTTCCAGCTTAGACTCGTGCACTGTTAAGGATAGTTTTGTGACATCAAATTATAATATATTAAATGCAAGGAAGTGATCTAGATCTGCAAAACTTTTTTGATTTCTCACATGCATTCAGGTATGGGAATACTTTTGTTTAATGTTAAACCAAGCATAGCTCATTTTAAGTGTACAGTGCTTCTGCCAGACAGTAAAAAAAATGACAATAATTAGTGAGGTAGCGATCTTCAATTCTTGTTTACAATCCCACAAGCCCTCCAGTTTGCTCAAATGACTGCACAGAAACACTAATGGATGGAGAATTAAAAACAGCAATGAAATTAATTATGAAAAGAATGCACAGATGTGGAATGAGAAGAAACAAAAGCATGAAATGTTTACAGAGCGCATGAAATGTAAGAAGTTACATGTCATACGTTTCATAATGATTTAAAAGTACCTTGGATTCTGAGATACCGGTTTTCCAAACTGACACTGGCTTGGAGCTTTTGATTTAAAAAATGACTTTAAACTTAAACATTCTGACTTTTTCTTTGACATCAAAAACAATCGAAAGCCTTCGACTTTCATGACACAAAACATCTGCAACGATTTGTCCAAGTGTAACAGTCATAACTCACAGTTTCACAGCGGTTTCCTGCTTGCGGCCACAAAACCCATTTTTGCAAAACTGGTGCTGTTCATTTAGAATTAGGAAATAATTTTGAACATTCTCACATCTCACATGTCTCGTTCGGTGGAGAAGCAGGGGCGATATTTAGACTAACTGAGGCTTGGATTACCACTGCGCTGACCCTTCCACCAAAGTGGCCCCACACCCGCCTCTGCGCAAGTTGATTTCTGGCAGGGCTTCAAATGGCCGCTCTCAATGGTAAATAATAGCGCTGAATGATACAGCTGCACCCTCGTGGGCCACCGATTGCGCTGTGAGAAAAAAAGAGCCCCAAGATGTATGTTTGATCAACAGAGATGATATACCCTAAGATAATTAGCTGAAAGTGAGATCTGGCAGATATCACTATCATCAAATTCTCCAGACTTCTAATAACAGTTTTTCTAAGAGTGACTGACCCCCCGCTGCGCAGCAGCACAATCTTACAATAAATGACATTTCCAAGCCTGCACGCTTTACAGGGGAATTCATGAGCTGTCTTTCGCCTACAGTTCTAATGAGTTAATTACCTGAATAAGAATCATCTCGTTTTCTCCAGGTCGTTAATAATCCGGTGATTAAAAGGTAGCAATAAAACCTGCAAGAAACCCTTGCCTTATGGATATGAAATGCTGTGATTTAGTGTGGGGAAAAAATTGAGGAAGTATAACTGAGGGTGTTCTTCTGATGGCAAAAAGGCCACGCTAGGGGGCGTGATGAAAAAATATCAGCAGTGAACTGTACACAACTCCTGGTTGAGTGGGTCCCATGTTACCAAGTCTGGACTGCAGTGTTATGGCCTGCATGACAGCACAAGTGCTGCCAAGCGCCCGTCTAACTGAAAAGCTCCACATACTCTTTCAGCTAAAAGCCCTGCCGCCACTCTTCCTCCATGCAGGAGCAGCCAAATCAATGCTGTTTTCTCCTCCTCAGTGAAAACAATAAGAAAACAATCATTTGGCGCATCTGTAATCACCTTAGCCACATCCTCAGAGCTGCGGGCTTTAATTCTGCATGCTTTTAATTTGTTTTCACAGCAGTTCAGGAAAATTGAATTTGTTAATTAAAGCAGCAAAATGAAATGCTGAGCATTATTGACGAGATGCTAATTGGGTTAGCGTGGAAATTGGAAGTCGAGGGCAGGGAGGGGTCTGTCTTTTCTGTATCAATAACTCGGGCAAATCATATCAGGGCGCAGGAGCTGTGCAGGCTGCCCCAGCGAGACTGTCAATGCGCAACTTTAATGTCTCTCCTCGGGCCTTGCTGGTAACGAGAGGGGAAGCGATTGCTTACTGGTTTTTCTCATTCATTTCAAACAACACAACAGGTTTATTCTTCTGAACAAAAGCGAAGCTATGGTAATGTCAGCCATTTTGGTAGATGAAAATATGACACTGAAGAGATGTGGGAGAAATACGTATCCCGGGCATTCAAACTTAAGCAAAAGAGTGACAAATTGTACAATTCTTTGGTTTAGTTATAATGTGTAGGATATTGATTTAAATGATATTCATATTTTGCATACCCTGACTGGTATTTTTTTTTTTTTTACTACCGCAGTCACATGGCTTTGGTTTAATGAACAGAACTCCCTGCATTGTATCGTTTGGAGATGAACCTAGGTAAAGGAAGCCAGGAGTCGTGGAACGCTGAACAAGCTGGCAGTGTTGATGTCGCTGCAATGCCCCTCATCTCTCCTCAACCCTGATGGAGCGGAGCAGAGCAGAGCAGGTGTGACAGTAAGAGGTGGTTAATTTACAGATGTGATTATGTACCTAATTACCATTAGTCCTAATCTATTGATAAAGCCCTGAAACAACCAGCGCTTTGCAGTGCAGCTCCAATTACCCCAACGGGACAGTAAATTACTGTTAAACCTAAAGAATTGTTGGGCAGCGGATCACATGCATACAAACTGAGGTAAGCAGGCAGAGAACTTCCATGAAATCCAGACCCACTCATTGGGGGGAATACTATAATTGGCCCCAAACCTACTTCAACAAACCAAATCTGATCAAATAAACACTGAAATATTTAAAAGCATTGGTGGAAATGCCATGGAATAAAAAAGTGGGTGTACAAGATGTCAGAATTACCTGCATTTCCACTACAATATATAAAGTGTACTTTGAATAGTTGACTAACAGTTAAAAGAAGAGTTTAGCCTCCCTGCTCATACTGCGAGTCCCCTCTAAACGCAACCAGCTGAATATTTCCCTCTTCTCAGATACAATGCCTCTGTTTCTCTCTCTGTTGTGGCTGGGACCGAATCGAACTTAGCCAACCTGCTAACTGCGCTTAACTTACTACATAGCGTATTTAATGGTGTTTTCTTTTCACGAGCAGAAGAAATAAGATACTTACAACAAAAGAACGATACCAAATGCAATGTAATGAAATGCGATTAGCGGGTTGTCATAGTTTTTGATTTGGTCCCGACCTGGGTCACGACCGCCCCTGCTGGTAAACTGCAACTCTCTGTCACAACAGCATCATATCATTACCACGCCGTAAAAAACTAAAAACAAACAACAAACAAACGAAGAAAAAAAAGTATGAAAATATGAAAGTAGCTCAGCTCTGTAAGCCAGAAGGAAACAGAGAACGGACGTTTGACTTTTATAGGATTTGTGACGCACAACGTGAAACTCGCTCTTGACAAAACGCTTAAAACTCTTCTTAAAGGGAATTAAGCCGTTTGTGATGGTTCATATTGCATATTTTAAAGGGAACACTTCATATTCTTGATAAATTCCAACAAAAGGATGTTTTAATAAAAAAAAAAAAACTGACGTTCAATTTTGTGTAAAAACTAATTTTAATAAAATGATGCATCAATACTAATGCTACCAAATTGTTTTCAACAAATATTTGTTTGTGTTTATTCACACCTTGCAATATATACAGTATATAAAGTTTGAATTCATGATATATTACATAAGGGATATGAATAAAGAGAGAATTTATTTACAGTATATATGGGTTGGAACATGTTGATATGATCTTGATTCTGCCACAGCGTGAGCACTCTTCTTAACTAATTGGCACTCTGGCCTGCCAACTTTAGACGTGTACCCTTTCAAGCAATTACAGCATTCATCTTAACGTGTCTGAATAGCTTCAAAAGCGGAGTTCAAAGTGGAGAGCTGGAGGGGGTGATGGAGGCAAAGCTGCTAATAAGGCAGAATGGAAGTGGGAAAGGGCCTGCGCAGAACTGGTTTATCAAGCCTCTTCGTTTGATCCATCTGACTGCATTTTGATTACTCTGTTGGGGGTGGTCCTGTACCGTGGAAAACTTCAAATTCAGGACAAAAACTCCCTTAATGTCTACAATTTAACAATGCAGCTCCCTTAATGTCTACAAATTTAAAAACGCATGTTGAAACAAATGGTAAATCAAATGAAAACATCTTTACAGTGCTGATTTTTGTGGCTGAAATTTTTTTTTTTTTTTTTACAAGGTGTTAAGAGAAGAAAATATTTTTGTCTGTGTGGAAAATACTATTGCTGCAGGGAACTGTTGATTATAAAGAATGCCTAAAATTAAGACTAGTTTCAGCACTGTTAGTTATAAGTCATTCTCGTGGTCAAAACTGGCCTCTCTCTCTGGAGACATACTGGAAGGTTCCTTGGTTTGTCCAGGTCAGAGTACTGCATTAGCTTGGCTTCTGAGCTGGAGTATTTTATCCGGTTTGTCCAGGTTAGAGTACTGCATTAGCTTGGCCTCTGAGCTGGAGTATTTTATCTAGTTTATCCAGGTTAGAGTACTGCA
>JAOYSI010025040.1:0-22825 GCA_025775065.1 Hiodon alosoides | reverse complement strand
AGTACTGCATTAGCTTGGCCTCTGAGCTGGAGTATTTTATCTAGTTTATCCAGGTTAGAGTACTGCATTAGCTTGGCCTCTGAGCTGGAGTATTTTATCTAGTTTGTCCAGGTCAGAGTACTGCATTGGCTTGGACTGAGAGCTGGAGTATTTTATCTAGTTTGTCTAGGTTAGAGTACTGCATTAGCTTGGCCTCTGAGCTGGAGTATTTTAGCTAGTTTGTCCAGGTCAGAGTACTGCATTGGTTAGGACTCTGAGCTGGAGTATTTTAGCTAGTTTGTCAAGGTTAGAATACTGCATTGGCTTGGCCTCTGAGCTGGAGCATTTTATATGGTTTTTCCAGGTTATAATACTGCATTGGCTTGGCCTCTGAGCTGGAGTATTTTATATGGTTTGACCAGGTTAGAGTACTGCATTGGCTTGGCCTCTGAGCTGGAGTATTTTATATGGTTTGACCAGGTTAGAGTACTGCATTGGCATGAAAAGGTGCTCCACCTTTGTTTCAGTATCAGTAACAACACAGCTGAGCCTTGAGGCAAAGTAAAACGCAGGGAAGTGTTTACTGCTGCCAGTTATTTCTCCTTCGAAAAAGTAACAGCTGGCACAGAAAAACTGCTGACATAAAGAGAGAATAAAATGTGGCCTTGTGGTTGCTTATATTTCAAGTTTAATTGTATGACCCCCCCCAAACAAAAAACAAAAAAACAAAAAAAATATATATATATATTTTTTTTTATTTTTTTATTTTTTTCCTAATTTGGTATTTATAGTAAAATAGGCATTCATTATATATTTTTAGTATGATCATGGATGTTGGGATCATATCTTATTAATTTTAACAAAAATTAAATAAAAATTATTAGATTTTACACTGACGAAGCAAAATAGGCAAATATATTTCAATGTATCCTATACATGGGTATTGGTGTTCATATGGGTAATTTGCCTTTACATTAAAATGTATAAATACATTGGTTACAACGAAGCAAACAGTTGTTGAAATGTATTTACTTATGTCCTAAAGGTTAAGGCCATTTTCCGTTTTGATGAAATACAGTGAAAAGAAGAATGAAACTCAAGGCAATAAAGAAGACAATAATAACTTTCACTTCCAGACAACAATCCATCTCCTTGCTACTCTGTTTTCATTAAGGACAGCAGTCCACAAGGTCCGCTGCAGGACTGCGGGGATATCATTGTTTGGGTTTAATGAGCTGGAAAAGGGAAGAGGAGAACCTGCCACTATTTGGTGAAGCAATGTTTTAAAGCAACGTGGTAAACATCCCTCAATCAAAGCAAGCGGGCAATTTTTGAGATAAATAATTTCCCAGTTTAATTGGGCTGTGCTGAATGAGTGCAGGTCACACTGATTTTTTAATTTTCTTCTCTTTACCAGCGTGGTGGCTACTGAAACCTTATGCAGCATTGCCACCCTCTCAATTGCATTAGCTTAATTTTTTAATTTCTTAACGTGAATGCAAATCAATCTACCTGAAAACCACCCACACCCTTCACAACTAACTAATGCATCAATGTCAAGTTCTCTTTCACATGAGCTGTAATATCAAGTCTTGGGATGATTTGTGTCAAGTCAGTTTTTACCACCTCCTACCGCAGAAAATTTAGATCCCCAAAGGATCAAATTGTAACCAAACGGACAGTAGAAACAGACCACGCAAAGCATTTATGTTAAAAAAAAAAAACTCCGTTCAGGATCTTTGAGATGAACTGATGCAAATGATTTGCGATAACTGCATACACTTGGAATACATAGTATGTGTGAGTGTGTTTAGTGTGTGTGGAGGAGATGGGAACAACACCTCTGAGTGTGTCTGTGAAACATCAAATTAGTTCCTTTTTTTAGATTAAAATTATTACCCTGGGATGACAAGAATGATACGTTTAATTAATACTCAGGGCTGTCTAATCTTGGTTTAGAACATAAACTGATTTATCCTCCTAACCGTCATGTTCAGTACTCCGATAACCAATTCAGCCTTTGTTATCTAAATGTCTAGTTACTTTTAAACGTCCCTTAAAATATAAAATAAACATAGTTGCAAAATAATTAATACTCAGGGCTATCTAGTCTTGGTATATAACAGTCTTATAATATATAATATGGTATATAACAGGTATGATTTAAAAATTGTTTACACTGGGCCTCGGCCAAACACATAGACATGTTTCCCCATGTACAAACTGGCCCCAAAAACAAGTGACTTTGGTTATGATCCCTTTCGGAAGGGAAATGAATAATAAATAATAAAAACTTATACTACCTAAAATGCACCAGTAAAAATGAAGGAACCTTAGTTCCAGATTTTAGAGAGAATCCAACTTGTAAACTTTTGGCGATTTCTTTGTGCAACGAGACACCGGAGATTAGCATTTGAGAAATGAACGGAGGCATTTGGCTTTGGAAGAGATGAAAAGAACCGCTAACCCAAACAGCACCGTCTTCCCTTGGTTAACGGTTAATCCAGGGCACATAACGAAGGAAAACAGAAAATAGAAAACGACCAAAATGGAACTGGAGTAAATTTCGTTGTTTGTTTCTTGGTATCTTCAAATTATGTCTGTATTCACATAGTAAATTATACTGGAAATGCAAGCCAAATTGAATGAACCGCACTGGTATGCAATGACATCAGCCCCTAGAGTCAAGACAAGAATATGATTGGTTCCCCACACCGTTGATTCTGGTCTTTATAGCAGATACCCCAAGTCCCCAAAAGGGTAGAGTTTTAGTTGTGTTTAGTTGGTTTTGATTTTTTTTCCATTACATTGATTTTTTTCAACTGAAACTCTGGCTCCCTGCTTCCCAGTTTTGTAGATGTTTATATAAATATAACTTGCGAACCACGTGTCCTGGCCATTAGGCCATGTAACCAGTAATCAGCCAGGCATTTCTGTACTGTAAAGTTTGTGCCTCATGGTTATTTCTCTGTCTCTGTTAAAAACTGGTCATAACAGATTCAATTGGTCACTCCGACCTAGGAACCTGTATTATTCAAGAACGCCTCCCCAATTTAACAGTAACACAGCATACTTCATCATAATCCATGTTCCATTCTGCCCATTGAATAAACTATCGATATTAAGAATGAACAGTTCCTAAACATATTCAAAGCCAAATTAAAAATAGATAACCAACAACAGGGAAGATTGTTGTGTGTGAAAGTTAGTTTGGCATAAATGGCTAACGTGTTATATTCCTCTCCTATATAACGAGGGAATGTTGTTGTTTTTTTCTTTTCTTTTTAATGAGTAACAAAACCCCTGCATAAACCCTCATTTAAAGCCAGAGCTGTCGAAAAGGAGGCATGGGAGACAAGAGCGGCTATTGATCTCTCAGTGAAAAGAACTGGTCACTGAAAACCCAGTGCGTGGTCTTTGTACTTCTCAAATGCATGTGTGAAATCATAGCGTGGCTGTTTGATGGCTCCACAATAGGTAGAGATGGGGTGCTGTATCTGACATCCACACCATGAGAAAAGGTCATTTCCTTTTCAAGTGCACCCTCCTTCCCCTTCTCGCCTCTTCACCTTCCTCAAGTCAATGGGGAACAGTCATTGTACACCTGAAGATAGGACATTGAATAAAGATCAGATTCTTCCTACGACGGAGCGCTCTTTCTGTGTCTGTGGGTGAGTGTGCTTTATATTCTTCTCAATCTCATTGCTAGCAGCAGGAGAAAAATGTAAAGATTGATCTCTTGCCGAGGTCTTTATGGGACAAACATTTAATGTCTTCAATTCATAATGGAAATAATAGGTGACAGCAAGCTAAAATTTGCCAGTCTCTACAGTGTTTCCATAGAAACCATGAGGAAACTGGGAAGGACTGTCACCATCACTCATCCACAAATCCCTAATATTTAAACACATCTTTCTGGAGTGGCATAAACTTTATCACGTATGATAGGTCTAAACTTCAAACGCAGCTTGGCATGAAACTGACATGAGTAATTTATCTTAACATAATCCAATTATATGGGAATGGGGCTTAATGTACTTATCTTTTATTATTACATTCTAAAGAGATCATTAAGTGTCTGCTTGCAGGGAGCTGAGGATGGGCTGAGTTGAATTCCTTTCTGGCCATTGCCTCGCTCCTCTCCCTCACTGGGGCTAAAAACCTCACCAAACCGAATATATCACCTTCAGCTATTCAAGTTACAATAAACACGGCCTGGGAATTCAAACCTAGGGAGACAAATATCGTTGTATTCGTCACAAGGCAGAGTTTGACTTCTAAACACATTACGCCATTAATAAATCCACACAAATAGATACAAAAAGTTAATTGTTTTATTGATAAAAGAGAACTTTTTTCCCCCACATTTTTCAATTACTTCAGGCAATGATTTCAATCTTTTTGGTTTAGACTCAAGCATTTTGCGCAGCAATCACATGCCTAAGGAATACCAACTGCTCGCTGTTACATTCACCATGTGTGTAACGTGACTATGAAGGCTTCCTCTTTAATCAAAAAGTTAGATTAACAATAATTTAATATTTGACCTTTGACCGCCGTAAAGAAACATATGGAGTCCATGGTTTGTTACTTTTCTTTGGCATTACTGGATTCCTTTTGAAAGGGAAGAATCCTTGCCAATTTTCATTCCAAATATCGCTCTTTGTTCTTTTGGTTAGCTGTTCTTTCCTTATTCTCTACATCATTTGCAAAGCTTCTGCCAATTGTGCAGTCTCATACCATCGACATAACAGAGATAAACGCAGTGCTAACTCATTATAAAGAAGTGAAATTTCTTTCTTTTTTAAAAACCGTGATTGGATTCAAAGAGCAAAAGAGGAAAGCCACATTAATGTATCTTCAAAGTACAAATGATTTAAAAATGTAATAAAATAAATTACATTTAAATTTAATGTTTGGCATAAACATTTTCTTTATTAGCTTTCCAATTTAAATTTCAGTAAATCCTTGAGCTCATGTAACCCCCCACATAAAAACCTATTAACCTCGGCAGCGATAGGTAAGTCTCCGTGAAAGAAACACCGCAATCGTGAAGAACACTACGATGAACTTAAAAAAAATGTAATACATATATAAAGTCAAGTGCATCTACCCCAACATCCACGTGCCCACACATGCAGGTGCCCCTCTTGAGAGAGGTGAAAATGCTGTGACTGCCCCTCTCTGCAAGCCTCCCCCAACGCCCCTGAGCACCCAGACCCCACGGCCTGTTCCGCTTCTGCTCTAATGAAAAGCAGGCCACAATCCCTTTCAATTTTACCAGCCTAGCTGGGCGCCGTTAAAAAAATCAATCGACTCTGTGAATAGAAGCACTATATCACAATATGCAGGTGCAGGCAGGCAGGATGCGGAGAAGAAGAGACAGTGTGGCTTTGGAGAGAGGAGCTGGCATCCATCTCTTGGGCATAAGCGCATTTATGGCCGTTTATGAGTGAGATAGACACTTGAGTTGGTGGGAGAGAAAAAAAGAAATCAGAAGGAGAGACATCCCTCAGTTTTCTTCATCGGGTTAAAGGGAAAAATGGTTTTGTGAACTGGGGGAAGTGAAAAGAGAAGTATGAAATGGACAAGGATATCTGTGAGGGGAGGATAAAGGACTTTGTGGGTGTGAGCAGCTGAATAGGATGAGTGGAGATGTTTGCTATCAGTTGTCTCCAGTTCTCCAGTCCTTTCACATGTCGAGATGATGAACAAAGGCACTGGGGTTGAGTGCGCTGGTGACTCAGCAATGGCCTGTGTCCAGGGTGGAGGGCTGGTGTACGGGACAGGGGGCACTACAATTCAGCTCCATGGTATGGATATCTCTATCCCATACTGCAAAAGCCTTTCACATAGTTTAAGAGTTCTGCTGAAAACTGACAAGTGGTGCTCTTTTTTTTACCACGTCTTTACCTCACTAGCACTACTGCGCTGGGCAAGCTATAATCAACAACTGATACTGTCAGGAAACATTGTTCCATACTCTGATTCACAAAATTAAACAAAAATTGTTTACCTACCATCAGTTTATAATAGTTAATAATATTTATAATAGTATTGTATTGCCTCACCTCCTTTATGTAGGTCAACATATGCCCTTAATGGTGAGATCTGTGGTGTGATGGGGTCTCACAAGGCTATATTATGTCAGCCTATTCACATTTTTGATTTACTGCAGTACCAGAAGAGAGTGCATTCCAATTAGTCACTAAACAGTGAGTAAATATGTAAGGTATTGGCCTTGTAACCAAATGGTAGGATTAAATCGCAACGCTGCAGTTGTACTACCAAGCGTGGCACTTAAGCCAAAATGTTTCAGTAAATACCTAACCATAGAGGTAGATGACAGGTAAAATCGTAAGCTACGCAATTCTCTCCAGATAAATACTAAGCAACTGTACAATTTAAAGTACATTAGCACAGACCCTCACAGTAGCTTTCTGGTAGTAGACTATATATTTTAGAGATAAATTGTTACTTTAGGTGGGATGAGGGTTGTCAGATTCTGAATTTATGTAATCTTCAAAGGAGCTAGCTTAAAACGTGTTCAGAAAAGGTTAAATGGTTGCACGATTCTGGCCATGATAGAACTGTAAAATGTAAAAACAGCAACTCCCATGAATGGTATCCTCTAGCAGAAGATGTAGTCGATTTTTGGCTTTGGTGTTCTCTTCAGAGCAGTTAGACTGGACTTTACTAACAGCACATGGGAGTCGTCCTCATCTTAAGATTCAAAGCTCTGTTACTAACTGTTCCTAATAGATCCCGGACTCTCCAATTGAATTTATTTACCTGAGAATGCTGAACTACACTGGAGGTGCGGTTAATATGCTGTATAGCAGTAGTGTACAGTGGGGTGCAGAACCAGGTCCTCAACACTCTCCCCTCCCTAAACAATAACCACAACAGGAAGCTAACAAGCACATTATACATATCTAGGAATACACATTATCAATAGCTATGTCAAGAGCTATCTGTATAAAACTGTAAAAAAATTTTCAAAGAAGACTGTACTTTTGACCAAAAATAGTCCAATTCACACAACAATGATCCCACTATTTCGAGTTAATAATAAAGGCTAGGCCAGTTCTTTTCTGCAAAGCCAACCCAGTGAGACATATAATTCCTTTCCATTCACAATCCAAGGCTAGCTTTGAACTGACATCTCAAATTCAAAAACACTTACTATATAATCTCCTCACACTTGTTACGGACTGTAACTGGAAATTGTACACGAAATCGATACCTTAAAATATGAATATGGACACTTGTTTGGTTCCCGAGAAGTTTCAGTGTTCTAAATAGACCAACAACAGGATTTATTTTGTCTATACGTTAATCTTCTACAACACAATTAGAAGGATGACTATGTCCTGACTAAACAATGGCAGATTTTCCTCAACTCGGTACCTGAAATTTTTAAACATATCATAGTTAACTGTGCCTATTTAAGGGGCTTGACAAGTAATAGGAAGTAACAATAATGGGTATCTATTTAGAAATGGGATCATCATCCAGGAGTAAACAGGCTTTATGTCTTCTCCAGTCGACTGAACCATTGAGGCTATATCCTCCTCATCTGACAGGGAGAGGATTGTCATTCGCCCCCATGCCTAACTACGGTTCTCACCATTTACAACAAATTAAGTACTGAAAGTAAATTTCAAGCTTGGCTGCATTTGGAGCTTGAGTAACTCACTCTATATTAATATTCATTCTTAACCCCCCCCCCCCCCCCATCCCCCAACAGATGATGTACTGTATGACATGTTCTTTTTTCTCATTTTTTAGTAGGTCCAAAGTTTGTACCTAATAATTACACGGCCAGAAAAGGGTTTTACTTTGTTTTTTGTTTTTGTCTTTTTACTTATTAAAGAAACTAAGGCCATTCTCAAAAAATGTCTAACCTTACCCGTAGCCTTGAGTCTAATACTGAAAAGAAAAAGGGGATTTTATAAGTGAGCCCTTCATTCATGCAGTCGTTTAAAAAGCAGTGGTATGTAAATATTCTTTGGAGGAAATGGGGATTGCCTTTCTCTGGGAAAGTGCTTGAAAGAGTTGCCTCCAGTTGAAAGCATTTCCTCTCGTTATGTCACTCCAAATAAATACCCTCCTTTTGACTCTGTGACCCTACCAGCAGTTGTTGTGCCCAGCAACATCAAAGCCTCTAACATGAGGCGTGTCTCCAAACGTCTCTGCTAAAATAGAGACGCAAAAAACATCTCGAAAGATCCATCACAAGCATCCATCACAGGGAAAAAAAAGGTGCAGACTGGGGCCTTATGTTGTATTTATTGGAATTTCATAGCTCTAGGAAGCCCATATGGGTGATATCCTCCTGTCACAACTGGTATTTCATACCTAATCTTTTTGAATATTAAGCATATTTCATGAATTCATTTTCATGAAACTCCTCCAGTTCGGGTCTGTATGAGGTGTTTCATTAAATATTTGTGAGGTATCTCAGTTTGTAAATAATAATAATAAATTAATATATAATAAACAACAACAACAACAACAATAATAACAATGGACCAGATTCGATGGACAAGTTGATATTTTTCCATACCAGTGTTGAGCTGTGCTGTTATTTATATTTGTTTATGGTCCACAAGTTGGGTTGCCATTCTCGTTGTTCCACTTTCATCATCGAGCTGTTTTTGCCCATAGGACAGCTGCTGACTAGATGTTTTTGTAGCAACATTCTCGGTAAACCCAAGAAACCGTTGTGCGTGAAAAGCTCAACAGGGCAGTCATTTCTGAGACACTGAGACTGACGTACCAGGCACCGACAATCATACCATGCTCAACGTGGCTTAGGTTGCTCATCCTGCCCATTCTAATGTTCAATCGAACTGTAACCAAGTGCCCCGATGCCTGTCAGCCTGCTTTTGTTTAGCATGCCATAGCTCCATGGCTCACTGTCAGAAGGAGCCATCCATTTGGGTGAACAGGGTGGTGTACCTGGCCACAGAGTGTACATATACAGACGGATGATAAATTAAAGAAAACAAGTGTTTCAGTAAGGCGTTGGGTCACAACGAGCTGCCAGAACAGTTTCAATGAGCTTTGGCATAGATTATACAAGTCTCTGGAACTCTACTGGAAGTATGGGATACCATCCTTCCACAAGATATTCCCTCATTTGGTGTTTTGATGATGGTGGTGGAGAGTGCTGTCCAAACTCCCCCATAGGTGTTCAATTGGGTTGAGATTTGGTGACTGTGAAGGCCACAGCATATATGATTCACATAATTTTCCCACTCATCAAACCATTCAGTGACCGCTCGTGTCCTGTGGTTGGGGGGCATTGTCATCCTGGAAGAGATCACTCCCATCCGGATTGAAAAGCCAAATGCACTCCATGAATTTCTCCTGTTTGGTTTTTACAGGCTGTAGCATACACAAACATCAATCGAACGTTTTCTCTGCTGATAAGTTATAGTATAGTTTAAAAATAACTTAGTTGACCTGTAATAGCACTAGATAGAATGCTGATAGTCAGACAAAATTAGGAGTGCAATTCCCATCGGGTTAGTTCAAGAAAGTCTATGTAAACCCAGATGCTGTATCCCAACCAAATTCAAACACTTCAATTTGGATACATGGATAAATCCCAAGGTGGCCAAGGTGCAATCTTTGAGACAGATACCTTCAGATACAGCTTAGAGGTTGCTACCTGAATGAAATAACACTCTACTGTGCAAAATTTGATCTGGTATAATCCATTTGGTAGATCTAAAGAAACACTCAACCTACAGAGAACTCCTACATGCAGGTGGAGAGGTAAGCTGTCAATATTTATTCTCAGATTTAGTATAGTTTAAATTGAATTAGGTTCTGTTTGCTGCTGAACACTGGCTTTCATCTCTCGGACATGTCTGACATTAAAATCTCACTTTTAATATAATTTTTTTTTTTTTACAAAAATGTTCAAAAGAGCCGTTCTTCTCATTCTTAAGAAATTATTGGACCAAATGTAATTATTTATCTTTTTCTGAAGCACTAAAACCGAAAAGTTCCGTCCATCGTCTCTGATCTCTGATATCAACAACTCACAATGAGTTTGACCTTCTCTCTTCACGTAAGGCAGATCTGCTATTGATTAAATCTTGGCACATTGTGTACAAACACAGCGATAAGCCCAGTGGACAGTTTCAGCGCCAGCTCAATTGACCAGAGGCATCTCATCGTTTATTCTGACAAACTGGTACTAGGACAAGCCCACCTGCAAGCTGTTTGCAGGAGATCCACTGACCCTAACAGAAAACAAAAACATTGTTCCTAGTTTAACATATCAGTCGGTATTTCCTGGCACTTATTTACAGGTCCTTGTTTTGTTTTACCCCCCTCCCCAATGTCTTGATTACCAGGCCTAAGATTCTTCTAAGTAAACAAGTGATTTCAATTATATTTTAACAAGAAGAAGTAAGATTAGAGAAAAATTATTATATTATTTCCTAAATTAAAAACAAAAATATTTGAGGAAATTCAAAACTCTTGTCTAAAAAGGTGCCCAAATTGTCAATAACTTAGCATAGTTAGAAAGACTATTAAATCATCACTCAAGATTATATTAAGTGATAAGTTATTATATTATCAACTTTATTTAGTTGCAACAACTAAATACCGCCCATTAGGCTCGGAAATCAATCCTATATATATCCCTACCGAAAATATGCAAAATAATTGGATTACTTTAGAAATACTGTGCCTCACATGGAATGGATAGCTTCACTTAAAAAATATACTTAAAGAAGAGTGAACACACTCTTCCGGAACATTGTATTGGAGACTATATCATCTATCTGTGCTATCTGTTTTTATTGTTTATTGGCTATAATCAAGCTAGCTTTAGCTCTAAACAAAGATACCATCGTGTACTTTTACTGAACAATAAAAACAGCATGCATGAACAATTGATGGGAAAGGGAGAAGGTCTTGTTTGCCTATTCGTGTGGCACATAAACGATCAAATGGCTCTTTCAATGTTGTTCCCGGTGGTGAATTTAGATGCAATAAAACTTATGAACTTTGAAGAGACCAGGAGAAGGAAATAATGAAATAACGCTGATCGAGGAAAATAAGCTATTTAAGCACCAAAGTTAAATGATAGTGAAATTACAGTTTAATTGCCACACATGATACCTCATTGTATTTCCTGTAGACAATACTCAAAAATTAAGATTCATTTGCTTTTTTGCTGTTTGTGGAGGGCTGTCAGAGAGTGAGACAGGATCAGAAGCCCTGTAACTGTGTTTTTGACTTTCAATGTAACTGTTTTTTGACAGTTATTTAAGTCTCTCTACTTTTTACTCAAGTTAGGAAAGTAAAATAACTTTACAATTTATTTAACTCAACAAAAAAAGAGCCCCATGCTTTTCTGATTGAACCAGCCTAAGGCAATATTAATAGATAACCACATTTGTTTGGTTAGATAGACTGGGATGTGAAGAGCTCGAAGGCAGCAAAAACTTGCTTGGCATATTACATGTAAAAATGTATACGAATCAAAGTCTTATGAGCTGAACCTCTGTAAGCTTTAAAGCCTGCAGAGTGTAAAAGAGACGGGAGACAGGAACTGTAGGAGAATACCTATACTTTACCAAACCTTCCCTGTGTGTGGTAGCAGGATTCAGATGCATTAGCTAAACTGGTGATTCTAACTTAGGGAAAACCAATACAAAGTAATCGCATAGTTAAAAGGCAAATAAGGTTAAAAGAAAATCATATCATAATTAAAAGGTAATGACTGTAATAAACACTAAATAACGGAAATCCGTAAAGCTAAGGACCACTGATACTTATTTGAGTCAAACATAGTGTCTAATTCCAGCAAAAAAAAGTGGTAAGGGGTTCTCTGGAAACCAAACGGCATACGAGTTGACTGAAATAGAAAAAGGGAAATTATAAAGTTTAAGGGCAAAGGGGATTCTGACATAACGAAATGTTCTATCCTGTCAACAGGTAATAAAATCCAGACAAAGGATAGGTATAGAATCTGTACAAAATAAATAGTCCATTCACTGATTTAAGGTTTAATAACACCCATGGTCTGAATCTCAGCCTTCACGCAAGACATTATTTTCTTTGGTATAAGGTCAAGCTACAACTTGATGGGATTTTTTGTATTGAAAATTATATTCGGCCCGGTCTGTCTTTCATGGATTTTAACAAAAGGTTACAAAAATCTAGTTTAGAGCTGGTTCATAATTATTTAAACGGAAAACAATGGGAAAGATGAATGATTAAATGCAAGGTTCAAGGTACATGTTTAATAAGCTATGGTTAAGCATACACTTTGTGTACCCAGAAAACTATAGAGAGTAGAAGCAGTAAGAAAAGGAAGAGGAAGACGCAGCTTCTTCCTTAAGATGATAGCATTGACACCGTATGCATGCTTAAGGTTGATATCTGGGAACAATTCAACTTTCTTGTTACTTTCAAAATGTACACAGGACAGCTAATAGAAAAACTGCAGTAGAGCCATGCTGTTTAAAAATAATAATCTGGAGAAGGAAACCAACTGAATATGAATTACAAATTTAATTACACGTTTAAGCAGGCTCACATTGATATTTATGTTATAAAGGCCACGCTAAACGGACGATTATTAATAAACCGTGTAGCTGGCTCCATCAGCAAAAGGTTGTGTTTACCAACAGGAAATTATGTGTACCCAAGATATGTAGGATTTCCTTTCTTCTTTTGAATGAGCACAAATGGTAAACCAACAACCTGAACATAAACCATATGTTTTTTCACTCAGTTTTCTAAATAATAATATTTTATTTGAAGCAACACTGCAGTTTTATTAGCTGCTGGCTTTAAAAAATGCTTGTGAAAACGTAGTTCTTTTTCCAAAGCATTTTAGATAGTAGTAGTAGTCAAAATGCAATAGAAACAAAAGCAATGTGGGCTCTCAGCATTAGACTGGTGGAATGGCAAAGCCCTGTACAGCTCCAGATGTAAATGTCCTTCAGTCACGAGTCAATGAGCGGGCTGGGTTGTCAAGGAACCGCAAACAAGCTATAAAACGACTGTCTGACCCTGCATACTAATCCTTACTCTAGTGTTGTCTTTTGAAATTTTATGTCTGTGATCTGGTGCTTGCTTCAAAAAGTTGCTGCACGAAATAGTGAGCAGGAATTCAAAGACCCTAACATGTCGAAGGTGGGCTGTATGGTACTGATGAAACTATATAATTAGATCGTCTGTTTGTCAATTGTGAATGAACAAGCTGTTACTGGATATTTGTTTTCATTTGATTTCAACCTATTTCACAAAAAGCCTTTTTGTATCCGAAATCAGAACGATTTTATATTTAAATATTTCAAGCATTTCTGATTAGTTTTTTCAACCACAATTATTTGATAAGCACAGTCTAATAGCTGCTCTGTAGAAAGGTGAGTGTTCTCCCTCAGAGGGGGGAAGAGCAGACCACAGAAGAGCAACTCTTAGTTACTTCTACGGCCTCCATATGGCATCTCAACTCATCTGTTTTGTACGTGACAACGCACACAATTATTCTCCCGGTGGATGACGGTGAAAAGAAAACGAGGAAACCTGTGGAAAGTATTTGAACAGCTGGCTGTATCGAAACGTAAGTAAATCCGTGCAGAGGCCGAAGTAAAACCAGGGCTGTCAAAGCAGGGAGTCTGGGTGAGATCAGGCAGACACTCACCACACTGAGGCCCAGCTGCTCCCTCTGCAGGTACTCTAGGTTCCTGCGCTCCAGGCTATCCAGGTAGTGCTGCAGGCGTGAATATGTGTAGGGGAAGCAGTAGGCAAACTGATACACGTCATCCTCTCGGTCAAAGCAGAAGGCGAACGACATCACGTAGTTCCTGCGGTGATCGGGGCAGCGGTAGTAGTACACGTTTTTGGCAGGAAGTCTTTGCCTTGAAGGGAGAGCAGACAAATAAAAGTCCTCAGATATTGAGCATAAGATTGTGACCGCCCTAGTAAGATAACATGATATTACCAGTGATAAAGTTGTATCAAACAAACACACAAATATGTTTCCTGGTATGTATGTTGCACGTATAGGTTTTGCATGTTTTATATTAGAACGTCAGTGAGAACATTGCTGCAAGAGAAAGCTTGCGGTACAGTGGTTAGGCTGCTCATATAGGCTATAACTTGGTTGTTTTATAGCCTGTGATGGCAGTGACAAGGCGTGCAACGGAGCAAATGAGCTTGGGTACCATAGATGCAATCAGTGAAAATGAACACCCTTCCTGTAAAATTTTAATATTGTTATACACTAATACACAAATATAATGGTAAAGATGCACAAGTACACCCATTCATACAGTAAGAGCAGAAATGTTACATAGTGACATAAATTGTGCCAAATGGAAATGACACCTTTCCCTTTGGTCAGTGTTATTATCATAGCAACTAAGAGTAAAAATCCTGAAAGACTTTTTTTAATGTCTGAAAAACATTTACCTAAGAGGATGGACGGAAGAAAAAGGGAGTGTATATTGCAGCTATGCAAAGAGTAGACTAAAAACCTGAAACCAAATGCTGGGAGATTTGAAAAAATGAATAAATGAAAGAGTGGCAAAGGACAGATGAGCCAGAGAACAGAAAGAGAGAGAGAGAGAGAGAGAGAGAGAGAGAGAGAGAGAGAGAGAGAGAGAGAGAGAGAGAGAGAGAAGGGAGGAAAAGAACACAAGATAAGGCTGGGATGAGAAGGACAAGGAAGAGAGGCTATGCTGACAGGCGGCTTGCATTTCTCCTGTAGGACCAGATCAGATGGAGATGGTATCGCAGACTGATAGCAGCCGCTCAGAGTCAGCCCCGATAAGCAGGAAGTAGCGGGTTATTTCAAATAAACCTGCAGTTCACTGCCCCCCACACACACACCACCTATCCTTACATCCCCTCCTTTTTCTCATCTCACAATCACAACAAACGGGATGGGTGGGGAGCAGAAAGGACACACACAACCACATACAAAAACACAAGCAAAACGCAGAGGCTTATTGCTGTCTCAACCAAAGGAAATGCAAAATTAAGATTAAACCAAAACACCCCAGCTTTGTCAGGGAAAAAGGTGAACGGGAAAATGATTATTCTGTTGGTAAAGGAGTAACAGTTCGTATCTCCGTGAAAATGTGCAGGTCTCAGCAGAATACTAATAAAGCACCCCCCAACCCCACCCCACACTAATGTATACTTGGCAGCAAGAAGACGGGAGCTGTGTCAAGCCAGACAAGAACCGCTCTGCCACTAAAAAGGCTCTCAGATAGTATTTGCAAACCCTGTTGACTGGTCACACAGATGGGTTCCTCTCCTATTCCAGCTGGGAGTTAAGGTGCTACTGATTCAATAAAGTTCCTCTTCTGCAGCAGAACACCCAGTCGTTCTACAGCACATCTACCAATAGAGTATGGTGATGAGGAGAGGGGGTAAAAAAATGGGGTGAATTCATTCGTTGTCATCACTAATGACACATTTCCAATGATCACAAAATAGTTTTTGTAAATTTCAAAAAGATATAAAAAATACCTTATATACCTTCTCTACCTCATTTGAATTGCTTTGCTTTGACGGTTGAAAAAATATTTTGTGAGATTGGGGCCAAAACTGTTAATACTGTCCTCTATACTATACTATACATTTTCCTTCTAGACCACTGCCTCACACCTAAATGTGGAACATTGTAGAATATTGTAGAATTCAGCTATAATATAACATAATATAATAATATAATATGCATTCAAGCCACATACAGAAAATGTCAGAGCAATCCAATTTTTTATTAAGAGACACAGTCCATTATTCCACACCCCACCTGGGTCAAGATATTTTTTATTCAAAAGGCTTAAAAAACGTTTTTTTATGGTGTTGTGCGCATATTATCCCAGTCAGCATGGTGTTGTCACAATTGCTTAGACACCCCCTGGGAACGTTACTTGTCACAGCAATGTGACGTTCCCAGTGGGCGTCCAGCCATCGCGAGATTCAAACCCTGGTCACCAATGCCAAAAGGCCAGGAAAACTACTGAAAGTTATGTCCTTGTGACATATTCTGTTGCCTGCATATCCAAACCTGCAACATATCCCTTTAGACACGCGCACACAGACACAAAGTATTAATGCGAAGGATCCTTCCATGTAAACTGCCCTTTTATTTGTCCTGGAGCAGCGCAGAATTTCGGGCCTTTTCTTGTCATCAGTGAATCCCACACATGGAGAGGAATGAGAAAGAAGCTTCCTCACCCAAGCCGTCCGCTTCGCGGCCTCGGGTTAATGAAATAACATGACACCACTTTGTTTTTATATTTATTTATCTGTTTGGCATTATCCCGCCACGCAGCGACGATTTGCGCCGTTTGACCTTGTGGGTACCGAGCGATTCTCCGCCATTGATTTTAATTACCCGACAGGCATTCACGGCTCGCCATCCCAGGACCGCTCCACCGGTATTGGTCGGAGAAAATAGCTTTGTGTCTTCCTCAGGAGAGCGGGAACGAAAAGCCTGCTGTCGCCCTGTTTTATATCTCTGCAGTAGCTGCTCCCGAACGGCTTCTGGCAATTTGTTTTATCTAAATGATGGCGCTGCATGTCTCTCCTAGTTTAGGATGTGGTACAGTGCCCCCATTCCCAAACAGATTTATCGCGGCATGTGTCTAAGAAGCCGCCCCTGGACGATAATGTGCACACACATGGTTTCACAATTCAGTTTCACTGCCCCCACACCCACCCCACCCGGCACACGGAGAACATACAGCACAGTGCTTCCATCAACAAATTCTATATCAAACAACATTAACCCGGCACAAGGTTGCCCTGCCAAACTCAAGGTCACTAATTCCAAAAGTGACAGTGCTAACAATTCTGCACAAAAGCAGGCGGAAATCTTACCATATCTTACGCCTGAATACTCTACGCAGACTATCAGATTGTCCCCTACAACACAATGGTTTATGTTTCTTTGGTGGAGCCCAGCCTGGTCAAAGAAACTGTCTACTGAGATGGCATTCCTGTTCTCTCTAGTTTTTGAACCCTTTCAACGGATACAAATAGGCTTTCAGTTTTTGATGCTGTCTGTTATGCTTCGATGTCTAAAAAGTGAAGGGAGATAGAAAGGGTCTGGAATGCATGCATAGCTTTCAAGAATAAACAGTTTCCACATCAGGACAAGATAATAATATAAGGTCAAGGCATTAACAGGACAAAACCCCGCTTTTAAGTGATAACATAGCACGTAGCTAGGGTTTGGACCATTTGCTCTCATGTGTATGCATGTGTGCAGAGGCTTAAATTCCCCACATGAAGGCTCTGAGGCAAAGTTGTCGTAGAGCTAAATGCCTCGTGAACACCAATAGGCAGCCTCCTAGGCCTTAAATCATTGAATCATTAGACCTAAAGTCATAAACTCAAAGCCCCAGAGTAGTTGGAGGAAATGCGATGCGATATATATTCCCAGCTACTGTTTTATGAGTCCCTTTTGCATGCAGAAATGGAGACAGGAAGAATTAATTTGATTCGGGTCCAAGGCGCAGGAGGGATATTCCCGGATAAGGACAGGGATTTGCATTGCCGTTGATACATTGTTAGCACGATAGGTTCTTTTGATTTAGGATTATTTAGAATAGCTCAGAATCGTTAGAATGAGTGTTTTTAGTAATCATTCATCAAACATATCGGCATAACTAAATACAAACACCCATGGGTAATTATTTATTTCTGTGTTTGACACACATTTTTTTAAAAACAGGACTGATGCTAAAAGAGCATGCTGAACGTTCTGAACCAAATAACACACGAGGTAATTTAGTATGCAGTCGGAGTCTACCAGCAGAACTCAGTCTTCATTTGATACCACCATTGACTATATCAAAATGAATAATCAGAATACAAGTGGTTAGTGTACGCCATTAGAATTACTCCAGTAGGCTAAGGAAGCAAATGTAGCACTCCTGTCATCACTTGAAGTGCCAGACAATATTTATGACAAGATGTCTGATTGGCGGGGAGCTGGGAATGTAAGGCTGGTTTACACAGAGAGGTCAATCATACCGCACAGTGACCTCCCACAGCTCTTTATGAGTTAGTGTGCTACAACGTACGTTGCCATACCGGACTAATTACTAATTCTGACAAAACGCGTTAGGCCTGCATTTATCTAGTGACACACAGCCCAAAGACAGAGATTGCATGCAATCTTCAATTTCCCATCCCAGGACTCAGTGATGGCGTCTATTGCTATTATTATAGGAATAAGGAATATATCTGATAACCAGTGATGAAGTGGTTTAGTTATTCAGGGTGGTTCAATTCTGTGACAGTCTCTGTGAAAAGTGAACTTTTTTTTAAATCAATGACGGTACACACAGTGAACTGCTTGCTGCTGCTAGCCCTGCATGAAGACATGTACGAGTTGATATGCTCGGTGGGTCAGGGTGTTGACACTACCGCCACCCGCCATCCCTTCTCCTCCTTGCTGTGATCCCTTGCAGCGCCAACCAGAGGTCCCACTGTGCTGGGAGCTATGGTGCAATTAACTGGCAGCAGATGACTGTCGCGTTTCAGCCAGCGTGGCGCCACCGCCCCCCCAGGGGGCGAGGGGGCAGGTGTCCACGGGTCTGTGGGGAGCACTAACAGCTTGTGAAGATGACGTCAGTACTCTGCTCTGGGGTAAGAAGGTGTGTGTGTGTGAGTGTGTGTGTGTATTTTGTACATGGGTGGGTTGGGGGGGAGGGCAACACAAACACACAGACGCAAAACAAACTCTGTGTGCGTCTGAACCACCACACCGTGTCCAGAATGGAGCGGCCCCACCCTAGAATTCAGTCGGGTTTCACCAAAACCACCAGAGATAGAGTGGGAGTGGTCTTAAGCACAGCTGATGCCTGAAACTCAAACTGAAAAAAACGTGTGGACTGAGTGAATTTCCATTTCCAATGTTTATGGTTCGGAAGATTTTGCATTATAAATACAACACGATAAATACAAATCACTGAACATGTGAGCAAGCAGATAATAAGCAAAGTGGTGGCGTTGAATAGAGAGAGGATTTGTGCAATGGGTCTTCGACACTTTCTCCCAAAACCTCTGGGGACATGCAGATGTGGAGGCTGACTTCATCAGCAGGGTAGGTAAAGTAGACCTACAGGGACAGCCTGGCGCCGAACTGACTGGCAATAACGCCCAATGATTCATGGAAAAATCTAACGCTCCTGAAGATTGGAGTTTGCCCCTGTTGGAGAATAGTGCCTGGGCTTGCCCTGCTGAGCTGGGGAATGATTTTAGATTTAGTTTACATAAACAAACAGACCAGGTAATTCCATAGTAACAGTCAGAGTGTGTCACAGAGAATTTAGCCAGTTCATATTCGATTGTCTTAACTCTTCTAGCTCTTGATCTCGAGGGAGTGACTACTGTCAAAACCCTTTACAATTCCCAAAAGTGAGTGCTGCTAAAACTTGAATATTATCACATATAAAGGACACGCTTCTTTTGACAATTGAATTCGTATCGAATCTTCATCATTCTGATTTATCTCACAGATGTTGCAAAGAGCTATATAATGACTGGATGGGTGAAATGTAGATGGGGAATGGCAAATGAGGAATGACTGGTGTTACATCCCTGGCTGGATCATAAAAGGCACAATGTTTCATTATGTCATCAGCCTCTGTGTCGAAAACGAAAGAATGCCCAGAGATGAGAAACTTATGTCTGGGCTATTAAAGAAAACTGAAACTCACGGAAGCACGTATTCAAATGCAGAATTCCTAAAAGGTGAATGCTGCTCGTAGATCAAGCAGATTAAGACTTTAAGGCTCGGACTAAAGTGGACGTTTCTTTTCTCGTAAATGAATCAAAACACGTAGGGCAACACCATCTATCAAAGGTATTTTGTTTATGGGTATACACTGGAAGTCCGAATGGGGTTCCAACCCTGGTCCTTCAAACCAGCGCGCGCGAGGCACAAACTTCAGGACAAGTGACACGATTCGCTTGAGGAACTGAAGACTCAGGTCACCAGCATAATGATTGTCTCGACTCCAAGCGTGATATCAGCTGGCGAGGCAAACATCAGCTCAGTGAGCTCAGCGACACTCTGCCTTTCTTAATGCCCACAGCCACTTCAGCCAACCAAAGCATCGGCCAAAAGTGTCCGAGTCACATGCATCCTTTTTTTTTCCGGAATGAACACAACCCCATGGAATAGGAGGTGTGTCACTTTCGACCAGTGAACGTGCCCTCATCAAGCAGGAGGAGATTCTCTTTTGACCAGAAGAGCTGGGATTGGATATTGGATATTGTAAAATTTTACCCAAGAAAAAGATGGGTTTTTAATACGGTTTTTATTGGCTTATAGTAACCATTTTGCACACCATTAAAACCATTCCATGATAACAAATGTAACGTTCTCTACCACTCCATATGGTCTATAACACTGTTATACTGTTTTTAAGGAAGCAAAACTGTAAATTCTAAGTTCAAGTGTGTGTTTGTTTTTCTTTAAATCCCACACATATATGATAAACACCAAGTAATAGCTAGATAAAACATACATGTCAACAACACCAGGAAATTATCCTCTTAAATTCTCCCCCCATTAAGCTGTAGTATTTTTTTTTTGGGGGGGGGGTGTTTTTTACACCTTTAAAACATTCGAAAAAAATCTCAAAAGGAAAGAGACAAAATCTTACTGTTTTTTGTTTTTTTGTTTTTATTCTACATTTCACCGATGATGCACTGAGCAGACCAGTCCTAATCAGCCGCGTCTCGTCAATCTGTGGTCAACGGTGCTAAGTGGGTGGACCTGGGGTGGAGCGCGCAGGGAGGTTTGTGTTGCAGGTGACAGACAGCTAAGTGCTAATGAGAATGCAGATTTGTTTTACGATTGGCGGTTTTTTTTTCTCTTCCCCAGTGGCAGGGGAAAGAAAAGAGGGCAGCTAGAGGACGAGGCAGAACGCACGGGCACTTTATTCAAACAGCTGACAGTCTGGAGCGGTCTCACCCGACTGCTGTTAGCCTGCCCCCGTTCAGCCTCGCTTTTCCAGACTCCATGGTAGATCGCTGAATGCTCCAATACAGCAAACAAAGGCTTAGCTTCATGCTCAAAGCGTTGTAAAAGTGAGGTTCATTTCACAAAGAGTTTAAACTATATTCTTCATAGGACCACTTCTGGGTTTGTCTCCTGTTTTCCTTTAATATTCATTCCATCGGTCCCACAAACCATTTTTCTATGGATAATTCATAATGTACGTATTTTCTCTTTCATGTTTTCTCTCTGACTTCGTTGTATTGTGCGAGTCTCTTTCCGATGAACTCCTATTGTCAAAAACTATTCTAAAAGTCATCTTACCTCCCTCCTGAATCAAACCACTTTCTTCCCTCAGAATATCTATTCTTTGATTAGATTGGTGGCATAATGCAATGTTAAGTGACTTTTAAAACATTTTTGATAGCATGCTAGCTTCCGTCATTTTGGCTATTGATTGCTGTAGTTGTCTCTTCAGCCGCCAGATTTTTGCACTACACATCTTACATTAATGTGCCACACAATCCTGTCCTTTCTTGCCGCTCTGATAACCGTGTGGCTGCTTTTCATGCGCAAGCTAATCAATCTTCAGAATCAATAAATAATTTCTTCTTACACTCATTCTCACCTCAGACATTTACTGGCAGACTCTCATCTTTTCACTGGAGTAGTTTTATATCTAATTTCCTTCTCTACCTTACTTACAGTGGAATGATCTGCCTGCCAATTCTAGAACTTTTTACTTTTAATTGTTTCATGAAGAGCACCCTCTTATTAAAAAAAATCTGTAATTCTTTTGAACTCAGAAAGCCCAACTATTAACAGCTCATCTAATACCCTAAACCCCATGAGTTTTTCCCCTCACTCTGCACCTGCACTCTTTCACCTGCAGCATTTGATCCCCGTCTTGCTTTGTAATCTAATTAAACATCAATGTTGTTTTCTTTTTAAGGTTGTATTCACGTTTGTTATAGTATCAAGCCTTTTAACAATGCTTGCTGGGGGGGAAATTGAATAATATTGCTAATCAACAGCCATAAGACAAGACATTTTTGGGATCAATGAGAAATTATATTGCTGTCAAGCCCATATTTAAGAAATACCACTATTTAAATATTTTAAGTAAAATGTAAAAAGTAAAATCGATTTGGTCCGTATGGGTCAGGAAAGTTTTCTCAGTGAAAAAATACACTGGAACAGCCAATCACAGAAGTGAAATGCACTAAGTACGTTGTTTACTGGACTTATGGTGAGGAGGTGATTATTTCCTCCAAGTTTTCTGACAACCTGGACGTCTGATACAGTGTTAGCACACTTCTAGACTAATATAACACTTATTCTCCTCCGAAATTTTTTCAGAACCATGACTGTAGTCGAATAAAAATGAGGTAAACCCACTGTCCAGTCTATAGGAAAAGGAGCCCCGCTTCAGTGAGGACAAGGCAGGTGAGACGCTCCCTTCCGCCCGTGTAAACCATCTGTCCCACAGGGAACTCAATGCCTGGCACAGCCAGTCAGCCAGTCAGTCTGACCACAAACCCCCCTGGTGCTGATGGCAGCTGTGAGTTTCTGCTCACTGTGCATGGTGCCCACAGCCAGACGGGTGCCTCCAGGTGCCAGGGGGGTAGCTGGGTGCTTGGGTTCCCAGACAGCAGATGCTGCCAATTAACTTCCTTGCCACAGGCTCGGCAGAGGGGGGGGGGGGGGGGGGGGCAGAACACTTATGAGGGTGATAGGAGTCAGGGCATTACAGAATTTGTGCCAATAAAGAATTATTCTGCTACTGTTCCACACCAAAACCCAGGGGCAGCAAATTTCACCATAGGGGTTCAG
>JAOYSI010025029.1:20940-33286 GCA_025775065.1 Hiodon alosoides | reverse complement strand
ACCTTTGCAGATATCATTCAGCCGTTTCCTCAGTTTTGTGGATTTAAGTAATGATTGACTGATATCAGTTCCTAAGTACACAATTGTCTATCTGCCTCATTAGTGAGTTGAGCATAATGAGTCAAAATGCTTTTAAACATTAGCGCAAAACATGTATTACGAGATACTGCAAAACCTTCAGATTCAACAAAATATCTACTATTGATAAAAATAATAAGTGGAAGTATGTGGAAGTGGAAATATGTCATCAGAACCATTGAAAAGCACATATGAGAAATATTGGTCATGATTAACCGAATTAAAACACACCATCGGGAATCAGCTTATTGTTAAACAGCAGCATGGCTCCTTTACATATGGTGCACAGGGGTGTACACACATGCCCACTGTACACTTATTCTCTGACATGCAGACCTGCTGCGGACAAACCTACACGTTCACAGCAATATTGGGCGAAACGTAACAAAAACGCTGCAGCTGATGCGCCATTTTAGTAATTCATATTTACAATGGAACAAGTTATATATTATCTTCAACAGAATCATGGAAATGATGTGGGCTCGATTTTAATTTTACATCATACATTATGCAAGAATGTGTTTTTTTTCTTGAGGCTAAATCTTTTCAGCCCTACAAAGCCCTTTTAGCTGCATCCAGCGCCTTCTGCATCGTGACAGATGCATTTCATTTCTCTTCTTCAGAATAATTCATGGAGTTCTTCTATTGCCTAAAAGGCAAGAGAACCCAGGCATGCGTACGGCCAACCTCCACGCGGAGAGTACACAGAGCGTCTGCTCGACTGTCGGAATCACTGGCCATTAAAAAACAGACTTGCACCACAGCAAGCTGCTGACAGTCGTCGTGGGAAACACGGTGGGGCTGCGTTCGGGCTGGGCCCGGAACCGTGGCACGTCATAGCCCGCGTGGGTGTACCGGCGGGAATTCTGGTGCGTCCCAGCGCTCGCTGAGGCCGGGGCTGATGAAAGGTGACGGGAAGCATGATATGATTGCATCCCACTCCGTGAGACCCCTGCCAAAGCATCTCAGTGTGTGTCCTTCACTCGCCTCCTCCAAGCCATTGCTCAACGATGCCCCCTGGGGGATTTGTACCACACTCACAAGCCTCAAGGTGAGGCCACCGAGTGCCATCCGTCTTCCTCACACGGAGAAGAAAGCCGAACGCGTTGTTTCCGTCCCTTCACGTCAACGATAGATAATCATGAACCAAATGGAGAGATGACGGATAAAATAAATCTACCACCTCATTGCATTTGGGCAGATAACAGCACTATAATCTGTCACGTGACCCTGATGAACGTTTAACATTTAAATAGTTTGGGTTTTCTTCGCTAAGGAATATACTGACAAGGGCCAATGTACACAAAGAGAAAACCTTGCTTCACTCTTTTTCTTTTGTTTTAAATAATTTTACATGAGACCATGAGGTGCACCATGCATAACTCAGACTTTATGCAGCATGAATATTTGATCTATTTCCTGTTGCTAATAGAGTTCAACAAACTTCTGAAATGTTGATGGAGGAGGAAATAGTGTTTCCAGATTCCAGGCCAGGTTCTTTTTGTATTTATTGGGCAATGAGCAACACTGCTGTGAGCTTCTGCGCCCTTGTTACCACCATTGTGTGTCCAGACTTCTGTCACACTGATGAATTAAGGACTGGAAATTCGTTCCCAGTTTTAATGTTCCAGCTGTGGTGCGTTCAGGGGTAGTTACAAAAACTTAACCAGAAGAAACAAAGCATGGTTCCAGAAGACCGCGAGGCGGACAGAAGCCCTGGACATGGTTTTAGACCCACAGACTGCTTGTCGAGATTACTAGGAAGGGAGCCACCCCAGAAGTTGAAAAGTGAAACCCCAAAAGAGCACAAAATGATAAAAACGGTAGGAACCTAATTTCCTCCCTGCTAACAGATCACACAGAGTGAGACCCGAAGTCAGTCAGAACTGTCAAGACCGTCAGAAGCAGGAAAAAAGCCCAACACCGCAGGGACAGCGACTCTTGAACCGGGCCAGTTGCATAAGCGGGAGCAGAACAGTTCATTTGAATACCGCATACTCAGCATGCAGATTCTCTGACTCTTGTCAAGCAGCGTTGAATTATACCACATAATGATCCTGGCCGTACCAAAGCTCTCATTACTGTCATTAGGGGTGAAGTGAATTGATTGTGAAAAATGCATTTCACCTGCTTCCCAGCAGTGTAGTACTATCTGGAGCAGGTTTTGGATCCATGTACAAAAAAAAAAAATAAAAATAAAAAAACACGTTGTCTTACCATGCTACCAAAAGCAATTAAAATCTATGCAGGCTTCCTCATAAAAAAAAAAATTTAAACAGAAGTTTAGTCAACATCTTTCAGATTAACTTCAGACCTCTTCTTGCACTCCAGTTGAACGTTACTTCTTGGATAAGAGGGAGGAAATTTTTGGGGAACTTTATATACTGTTTTTTCAGAGCTCAAAAGTATGATACAATTATACTCTACTATACAGTTATTGTGACTGATAAAAAAAAATGTGGTTGCCTGTCAAAGGCATATTAAATTAAAGGACTTTTTAGACTTGTGCCCATTGACATTGCCATGAGAAGCAGGGGCTCTCAAATTACCAGGTCTGAGCAGGATTTCCATTTGTGCCAGTTCTCCTTTTAAACAAATGTGAGTCTTACTCAAGTAGAGCAAACCTGTGTTCCAGGTGCCATACACAAATAATTTCAAGCAAGACCTATTTTTCAGCGTAGAAGAGAGAGTAATATATTTTCATATTATTATTATGTCTATTACTTTATTTAGAAAATCGAACTCTTGCAGAGATATTCACATTCAAGACGTGATTCCAGGTACTGCAACTCAGAAAGGATGCCTTGCTCCTTGTGTCACAGATAAAATAACGAATGGGGCGTTTATCGATTCTGAGCATTCATATCAGATGCAAGGCCTTCATGAGAGAGAAAAAAAACGTTATTCTGCCTTCCCCTTGTGTTTCATACATAGGCACATGGAGCAAAGCGTACATGCATGTCTAATCATGCTTCAAACAATGATGAAGAGCCCTGATAAAGACGCAACCACAACAGATGGTGAATCGCTAATTTAGAAACCCTAAACCATAATTGGACTGTACACCATTTCCTGAAAAGTAATTTGATACCATTTAATTTAATATCAGATTAAAATCAAATTCTCCTGTCCTTGTCCATTGGACTAAAATGTTAGATATGAACCAATACGGAGATATATTCTCATCTATACATTTAATATAGGCTATATTATGCGTTTTCCTCATTAGTATTAATGAGCCTATTTACATTGGTGGATGTATATTAAACTATATTATTTTAAAGGATGTTTATTCTATTGTTTTTAAATGTAATTATAGCTAGTCCTAGGTTGTTGGGTGTACTATTGAGTTGATGCCATGCCAAGAGATTTAGGCAGGGACCAAATAAAAACAGGGCTCTATTTTGCCTGCAACGCAAGTGGTAGCAAACGAGTGCCCAGTTGAAGCGTTTCTGCCAGACGCCAGTATTTCCTATTACCGCCGAAGGGAACTTCAAGCGCTGAAAGAAATGGACTTAAAACAAAAAAAGTGCTGTGCTATTTCGGTCGGTCTAACTTTAGCGTCTCCGCCTGTCAATCCGACCCCCTCTGAGCTCAAACGCGAACGAAAAGAGAGCTCGTTTGATGGCGAAATTGTCATTCATATTCCAACTCGCACAGATAACACAAGTATCTATTATATTAAATAGCATTCTGCTTTGATAACCAGAAACACACAGTTACGCAAAGTGCAATTAGCGGCATGCCAAAGTTTTGATTCGCATTTAATGGTATATTAATACTTTAAGTGTATATGAGTATGTGTGTTTTTTGTGTATGCACACTGAGACCTTTTTACCTTCACGGCGTTTTTTAAGAACCACATTATTTTAATATGAGAATACTGCATTCGGTATACAGTGTAGACAAACTTATTGCTATTTACAGTTTGTCAAACTGTTGTCGAGTCTCGCTTTTCGCTCATTCCTATGGTTACGCCTTGCTCTTCATTAGCTTTTCTATAATGAGCCATTTCTAATAATATCACCAGGGTATTTATCTTTCTAATGCCATAAAATGTGACTTATTTCTGCTTGATGAACGCAGCAACTTCTCAGAGTGGAAATGACCAAATTATTTCCTCCATCAAAACCATTATTCCGTTCAAACAAACAAACATAATTGCTTTTTACAGGAGTGCAGAGCAGAGCGTTCTCTCAAGAAATGATTGCGGCTGGTGCTCCTGGTTAAACAACAAAAGCGCCACGCAGCATCAAATGTATTACACCATAACTAATTCGATGCACAGAGATATGAAGGACTGTGTCCATAAAGAATCACTTAGTTTTTTTTTTTTAAAGCTATATGCTAATGGGTGCTTTGCGTGCATTGTTTGGATAGCTGCATGATAAAGGTGGATGCTAAATTTGGAAAGCTGGTTGATCAACATGTGGTGGAGCCTGAAGCGGTCTTTATTTACATGAAACTTGGGAAAACCTCACCCATTTCAACATGTAAATTCACATCAGCTATAAATGACAATGAGACGATATGTCCCTAAATGACCATAGAGCTACAGAAATGCATAAGAACAGGTCATTTCAATGCGTGTTGCAGGACACCAGAAAGTGAGTAGTTGATGGGGGTTTCATGGTCAGCAATGGTGTATCCCTTGTAAAAGATAATGTGTAAATCTTCGGAAGCATACAAGGAAGGTGTGTCTCACAGATATCTATAATCCTACGTCTAAGCCGCTCAATTGCCATGATGATCTGTACGTCCTGGGTTGGACTGCTTCAGTAATATACCTCAGAGTTAATTGTGTAATTTTGTCCTTAATATAATGGTTATGAATGTTTGTGATTGGAATGGTTATGATTATTTGAAGTAACAGCGAACTGAAATAATATTCACAGTTAATGGCCTGCTCAGTCACTTGGGCAACTGAGGTTTCACCAGTTAAACCAAGTATGAAGGAACCAGACGCAAGGCACCAGCCGCAGTTTTACACTGTGTAATTTTGACCAGGTGTCACATGAAGGCTAAGGATTCATTCCGGCATTTCCCTAAGAAAACGGCACAAGTGCTGTCTGCATATTACGCAGGCGGCAAACATTTTCCCCGGTCCCTGACCACGAGGTACAGGCCGCATGGCCTAAAACAGGAAACTGGGAGGATGTTGGCAGGAAGCGAGCTGGTGAGGTAACATGGCAGAGAGTGAAACGATATCGGAGGCTCCTCCTCTGACCGGCTGGCAAGGTGGCCAAGAACACGAATCCTCTACCAGACTGAATCCAGCCCACTCTCACAGAAGTACAACACACAGAAGATCTGATCTGATGGAAAGGCCTGACGCTGTCCTGGTCACCATTGGATATCAGCCACTCCGCAGCATCAGGACCCCTCAGGACGCTGTACTCCCATGACTCACCTCCATGCGTACAAACATAGGTACAAAACACACGGACCGGACCATCCGTCAGTGTAAAGGACTCATAATCCATTGGTGCACGGCCTCCATTGATTTGTCAGAAATATTTCTTACAAAACAGGACAAGTTAAAAAAACAATAAAAACATGCTTTAATGTTGGGTAAGTAAAATAAAACCCAACACATATCACACATACTTATATACATATATACGGAAATGTGGCCTTTGTCCAAAATTTCCACTATTATGATGTTTGATAGATACCCAGATTATATTATTCAACAGCCCTTTTGTTTTAAATATGGCTTCTCTTAACTATTATTGTCACAGTTCACAACACAGCCCCCAGTTCCGCAGTAGGTGTTATCAGTCACTTATCTAAAAAATCTCACTCATTGTGAAGTCTTTTCAGTTTCACTGCAGCGTCTTTGATTATTCATTCCTGCCTTGTTCCCTGGTTGCCTTGCCTTGCCTTGCCTTACCCGACTACAACTTTGCATTTTCCTCTCAACTCTGTTTTCCTGATTGCCTGACCATTGCTTTTGTCCCTAACCACGTCTTTGCCCAATCTTGATTGTACTGTTCTACCGGTACTCGACCCATGCCTGTCTGACCTTCCCTCTCAGTACTGCAACTGGGTTCCCCTGTTCCTGTGCCCCAATTATCAAAACCCCCCCCCAAAAAAAACATTAAGCAAAGACCATTTATAGTGAATGATTGCTCTAATGGCTAGTGTTGTTTTTCCACCTATCTGTAGGATTCCATGGTTTTTAAATTAGGTTATACATACGGGGGCGTGTAATGTATTCTTCGAACCGTAGCAGAAACAAACCATGAAAGATTTAATGACTGATTTAGTTAAAGAATTCCCACGTGATTAATGTGGTTAGAGATTTAATATTGTTTATGTTACTGAACCTCATTTATATTAAAGGGAAAATGTACTGTGGGCAGAGGGATATATTTTGATGATTTTTTTTATCACTGACCTGTGCAGAAAAGTAGTGAAAAAGTCGTTGTTTTACAGAGGGGTGTTTCAAGTTTCAAGAAAATATAAAAAAATTAGGTGGTCAGTCCTCTTGAAAGACATTATCTGCATTAATAACTTTTTTTTTTATTTGGTGCATGACCACCTTCTTAAAATATTAAACGTGCATATCAAAATTTCCTTTTAAATATTAAATTTGAATTTAACTTTTATCTTAAATATAGGACTGTTTAATAACTTTGTTCTGAATCGCCTGCAGATGTTATAACTCCCAAGAATGTATCAGCGCAGATATTGAAATGGACTTCAATTTTAAATTCAAATAATCGTATTGTGTCGAGAGCAATGAATCTGACATTAAATCGTTAGCTAATTAGCTGGTTGTGACAGACTTGTAACAAAAGAATGAAAAAATCTAAGGAACTAGTCCTTCAAACTAGTCCTTACTCCTTCAAGCCATATCCTGCCCTGTTTATTCCGCCCATGCGGACGAGCACTGCAGAGTTCACAGAGAGGCCAGCCAGGTGTGTTTCAGGCTGCGTTCCATGCGTGGATTAGAGAAGAAGTTCATCAGCTTTGTAGTGAGGAGCAGTGATTAAGGAAGTACATGTAGGGTACAATCACAGGGCTGCAGCTTTGATTTGCAGGGTTGCAATTTCAATCACAGGGTTTCAGCTTTGATTTGCAGGGTTGCAATTTCAATCACAGGGCTGCAGCTATGATTTGCAGGGTTACAGTTTCAATCACAGGGCTGCACCTTTGATTTTCAGGGTTGCAGTTTCAATCGCAGGGCTGCCGCATTGATTTGCAGGGTTGCAGTTTCTATCACAGGGCTGCAGCTTCGATCTGATGCTGGTTGAATGTGTTTTCCCTGCTCGCCTCATGGTGCTACTTAAAAAATTTTCTTTATTGGAGGAGAAGTGATTCTCCGAGGGTCATCACAAGGCAATTGTTTACTTTTTATTCTGTGCTCACTCAACATGTTGTGATGGCAACCACTCCCCATGGAAACTTCAGTGACAAAAAGGATGTCCTGTCAATCCAATCTAGTCAAAGACCTTGATGGTCTCCATCAGTTTCATATTACATCACTTGTTAGAGTTTGGTTTAATGCTGACAAATCTAGTTATGTGGTATATTTAATTTGCCTTTTGTAGATTTTTAAAAATGTAGGATAAAAGTCCCCTCCACCCCCCATAGCATGAGCCGACCTTGTGGGTCTGAAGAAGCTGCCCCGCGGCACCTCCACTGCGTCTGTCACAAACTCTTCCCCACGTCTGTGCTTTCCGCGGAGTCCCCGGGGCTGGTTGCTAGGCAACGGTGGTGCCTTTAATATGTGCAGCGGAGGGAGTGGGGAATGCCTCTCGCCACTTGAGCGCGGCGCTGACAGTGTGGGGTCCTCTCACTAGCAGAATCAGGTCAACCACCACGCCCCCTACACCCCAACCCCGCCCCCCCACCCCGCCTTCTAGACGATGACCACGGCTGGCTGGTGACGGCCGGAATTCATGTTTTTAACAACAATTCTCTCTGCCAGGCTGTGAGACGGGAAGTCCAGGGGCTGGCGCCGTGGGCGCCAAGCAGAAGGGAAGCCCAGGCGGACCGGGAGCATCCCGAGTTTTGACACATTAGAGGAAAGAGGCGGCGCCTACCAAAAAAATCTCCGCTGGAGAATGAGAGCTGCCTGCTCAGCTGCGAGCCGGAACTTTCCAGGCTCCGAAGACAGGCGCTGCCCTCGAGCATGTCCAATGCCATGGTCTTCCTGATGCTGGGCAAGGTAAGTGCTGTCATGGCCATTCTGTCGGGCTGGAAAAGATTGTTCTGTAATACTGATGGATGGAATGCTGATGGCTGGAATACTGTTTGCAGCTCTGTACCTTCATCTAATTAAATTTAAATACATTAGTTTTGTTCAGTGTTTGAAGAGTAAATTCATAGTATGTTCTAAACGTTGTTAGGTTAGTTTTCCAAGTTTTGATTTGTTTGATAAGAACAGGAGTATTGTTATTTTATGTTTTTGTGTTTATAGGAAACTTTTTAATCAATCACAAGCAATTTAGCATTTCTTGATAGTAAAACTTTCATTTATCTGTTCATTTAAAAAATTGTAAATCGTAAATTTATTTTAGGTTTAGTCATTTTTAGACCTTTATAAGGCTTGATTATAAGTTTATGATTCTGTATTCAAAAAACAGGTTAAATAAACTGTTATTCATGTTAATGTTGACTGTAATTAAATACACGTACGTGTAATTAAACATCTAATGAATATGCTACATGCAAATTTATTCAAAAAGGCAAGGTTAATGTGAATACAACACTCCATATATTCAACGACAAATGAATTATAATAAATAACCAGGACTGACTGATGCACAACTCACTGCAGTTTGTGTGTAAGTTCGCTACACGAAACCGTAGCTATATATCTTCCAGACACTTCGTAGAATTAAAACACTAATAATAATATTCAAAGGAGAATGTGCGTTGATCGGTTTGAGAGAAGGAGGGGGAGTGAGAGAGGAGGAGGTGTTTGTTTTAAGACAATAAAGACGTTCAGCATGTTCTGGATCATTCCAGGGACAGGCAGCTGAAAGCAAAGGCGTTTATTTTGGGTTGTTGGGATGTAGCCAGGTCCACCGGGTCCACCGGGTCCTCCATTCCGTCGGGCTCCTAGGTTTGGTCTCAAAATTCTGATGCAAGCCTTGTAGTAGCAGTGGGTCAAATCAACCTCATTATTCAATTATTAATTAACCAAAATCAGTCTCAATTTGTATTCATTTACCCATAGATTTTGAATTGCAATGAACTATTGAATTCTCCTATATTACAAACAAAGATTGGTGTAGGAAATAAGTTGTGTTCATAGTGGTTCACAGTTCTTTGTGTGAATTCATTCAAAATCGTCAGTCATTCAAAAAACCAGATGGGAAAGGCCAACACTCAGCTCAAGGTTATTGGTTATTCCACTGTTTCCGAGATATGTGTCTAATGAACTTGTGAACGCTGCTCGTGAATATTTAATACGTAGGCAAAGAAATGTCAGTCGATTCTACCAAATCCAATGTAAATGCCGATGCACTTTGAACTTTGGCCCTTGAAACCTTTGGCCCTTGAAAACTTTGGCCCTTGAAAACTTTGGCCCTCTGTACACCGTATTGAAAAATTCCCAAACTCATAAACCGCCGCGCATCCCAAACAGCTACACATAACGCTGCAGCGGGTACCGGGAGAGCAGTAACAGTAGTGGGATGTTACCTCTGACTTCCTACAGACCATCACAGATTGAGAGCAGTGATGGAGGGCATGCCCACAGGCCATCACAAGCTGAAATATTCATCATGTGAGCCGGGGTCTCTGTCTAGTTTGCCCCCGGGTAGCCCCGGAAGCGGTGTGTGTCAGCTAGAAGCGGAAAACTTGCAAGCACAGGCCTTTACAGGAGTGGATTCATGCTGACCTCAGAGTCACCTCGATGCTTACCAACCCTTTGGGTGTCGAACGTAAGGTCCGTGGTCATACATTAAAGATACCGATTTGATGAATATTACATGAACATTTCCCTCGATCCTAATGCTTACCTCTTAGATCATAGGGCACAGCTTCAGATAAATTGATTTTGTATTGTCTATGTTTGTTGAATCTGGAAGACGCTCCTCTCCATGTCTTTAGGTAGCTTATCACGCTGCCAGTGATTCTGTATAGGTAGGGGGTGTGCTTTCAGCGATGTCCAGCATGAGGTGCACCTGCGGTCTGCTGAGACCGAAGCTCTTCAGAGAACTTCAGAGTGGTCGTGTTTCCTCTGCAGGCTGGTCTGCGGCAGAGACTGCTGAATCGTCCTGTGAAAATGCTGGAGAGCGCCGCCACTCGGGCAGAGCAAGAGAGCAAGGAGGAGTCCATCCTGGCCATGCTGGGGATAATCGGGACAGTCCTCAACCTGATGGTCATCGTCTTTGTGTACATCTACACCACGCTGTGAGAAGGAGCTCCAGGCTCCCGGGGGCTGTGCAGTCATCGCACCCTTCACCGCCCGCGGCCTGCCAAAGACATATTACAGCCCACATGTCTTGACTTGGGGCTTCTGACATCATCACAAGGCCTTGATGGAAGGCCCATCATTCCCATTCTGAAGTAATGCATGCAGTAACCAATAATGCTCCCGCCCCGACAACCTCAAAGTGTTGCCTCCTGAGGATGTCCAAGGAGAAGACGGGAGGATAGAGACATGGTTGCCATGGAGTAAGATATTGAACTCTCGCAGCTGCCTGTCAATCCTCACAGGGGAAACACAATAGAAAAATCTCACTGGCTGACTATTTAAATGCTGAGAAAATCAATCATATTCTATTTCTAACTAAATCTTCTTGAATATATTGTAAAACATTTATAAAAACAATACCTAATATATGAAATATATTTGTTCAATTTGATTGTACTCCTTTTCTGTCGGCAGAAGTGTTTTACCCCTAAATTTAATGGGATTTCTGACTACCACATCCTGTTTACTACTATTTGAACATGTAGGTTTAGCCATATTGTGTTTAGGATACTTTGTTTACAGAACCAAAATCCACTTAAAATTCTATTGCCTTAATTCAAATGAATATTAATTTCGTTTTCTTGTACATAACCCATATGGAGAATGCAATAATAAAAGAAAAAAGATATTACTTAAAGATTTATATTATGATTTTCTTAGGTGTTTTCTTTGCATGTTTATAGCTATATGGTTGGTTACGATACTGACATAAATGGTAAGTCATAAGGATTACACTTTCATCCAAATAATTATTTAAGAAAAACTATAAGGAGACCATGCTTAATCCATCTTTCTTGCCAAAATCTATTCCGTCGCTGACGCAGCTGTGGATGTTAAACAAATAAGAACGGACTTCATTTTAAGGTACAATACAAAGGGTTATAAGAAATTCCTGGTCCGTTGATCCATATTCATTATTCAGAGTTAGTAAATATCGGTTGTTATTGATTTATGCAAATAGACAGGCTATTGTGCAAACAGCCGCCTGTGTAATGGTTGTACAATGTTCGTATAAGGTTCATACCATAATGTTAAACCCATGGAAATATAATATATGTTTTAAAAAGTGCTTTAAGGGTCTTTCAGAATTTAAATGATATATTCTGTCTACGTTTTCCCACAAATGTCTTTCTTGGCTTCTGACGGGTGAGAACCAACAATATGATACAAGACTGTAGAATACAATATTACTCTTCATTTGTTTTTGTTTTTATAACAATGCTAACGCGGAGTTTTGATTAAAACACAATGTGACATTTTGCTCAGAGCCACTCAGGCTATTACTTCTTCTGCGGTTAATTATCCCATGATTAATTTACTCGCATTGTTTAGAGCTTCATTTAGTGCTTAAAATAGCTTAGCACTTGGTTTGCTCATAATCACTCAGGCATAACAATCTTAATTCAACTCACCTGCAGACAGAAGGGTACCAAAGTCAATCGATAATACAAGAAATAGGTATTGTTGCTAAATAAAAGTTTATTTGTCAACTGGGGCTACTCTGAAAGGAACACGCTAGCAATGTTAATCTAGTTGCATTGTATTATAAGCTGATTAGCTGTGATTTATCTCACTTGTATTTTTATTTTCACGGTCACAGTGAGGGTGAATAGACTCTACACACTGTCAGGATGAGGGCATACAAACTCCACACACGGTCACGGTGAGGGCATACAAAACTCCACACACGGTCACGGTGAGGACGTACAAAACTCCACACACGGTCACGGTGAGGACGTACAAAACTCCACACACAGTCACGGTGAGGGCATACAAACTCCACACACGGTCACGGTGAGGACGTACAAAACTCCACACACGGTCACGGTGAGG
>JAOYSI010025029.1:0-20840 GCA_025775065.1 Hiodon alosoides | reverse complement strand
GTCACGGTGAGGGCATACAAACTCCACACACGGTCACGGTGAGGACGTACAAAACTCCACACACGGTCACGGTGAGGGCATACAAACTCCGCACACGGTCACGGTGAGGGCATACAAACTCCACACACGGTCACGGTGAGGACGTACAAAACTCCACACACGGTCACGGTGAGGGCATACAAACTCCACACATGGTGGAGCCAGGGGGCATACAAACTCTGGATAAGGGGAAAATCAAGACTACTCACTGAGCTGGAAGTGCACTTTGAATACCCCAAAGAAGGGCATGGCTGCAGGAAGCCATTTACACAGCACGGTGGTATTCATGTCTTCCACGAGCCGACCGTGTTTCATTTCAAAGCCTAATCAAAGATCAAATAAAAGTGTTCCATGAGTTTCACTCCACACTATTAATAATTTTTTTTGTTTCACATTGACTTGGCTTTGACTTCAGATCATGTCTGATCACATCTGCCACAGTGCAAATGTCTATAACAAAGTCAGGGCTCACAATACACAGATTACATGAATCATTTACTCAAGGCCTCAGTGGCAGTGATACTTAGGGCCACAGCGGTCTGTTTTAATGACTCAGTTACATTTGAATAAAGAGTCTTGAGGTGACTATAATACTAAATTAACATCAAAATGTCTCATATAAGGATAACAGCTGCTGTACACTTTTGTATAAATTCTCAACCTTTTTTTTCTCTCTGGGTCGTAGACTAAGACGGTCCCAGCCACGGGGAATCTGTAGGACAGATATGTACTTCGCATTAACAGACAACATGTGTTAGCTGAGGAATTTCACCAGCTTAAGGTGGTTCTGAGTTTCAGACACTTTGGTCGGATTTACTGAAGTGGTCTCCAAACTGATCTGTTGGATCATTTTTAATACCCGTCTCCCTGGGTCCCAGCCCCACATCTAATAATCCTTTCAGAGGAGATAAACACCTTGCCATCCAAGTTGAATGTTTACCTTCGGACCTGATCGGGATTAAAGTCACCCCTTTTTGGGTTGGGAACCGAGAAGAGTGTATTATTCAGTTAATCTCCTCCCAAGCCTTGCTGTGCCTAGCCAAGCAGTAAATTGCAACACCTTTGAAGTTGCATTAAAGAATACAGAGAGGTTTTATCATGTGGTGCCTGGGGTCAAAGTTGACTTTAAAAGCTGTTGTGTTAAGCATTTCTGCTTCTTCGCTGTGACAATAAAGTAATTCAGTGAAACACTCGGACAGCTTTTCTCGGAAAGGCTGATCCGAGAGTCACGTTTCCTTTGCGTGGGTGGTGAGATTCTTTCCACGGAGGCTGGTGAGTGTAAAAGCACAGCTTTAGGACTGATAGTGCTCGACCACAGTTAACAACCATGGGCCCACGTTGTGATCTCCAGTGCCTGGTCAAGTTGCTGTGTTTGATATGGTGCCTATGCGCTGGATTACCTGAAGACTGGTCCTGTGGTACACAATAAAAACACTGGGGGTCGTGGACTTGATTCTCTTTGTACATTAAATTAAAAACAAAATTTTAAATGTACAGTAATAAAAATTAAAATACTAGGATCAGTCCCTGTATTTTAATTGATGAAATATGAATACTATTATTATTAAGTCTACATGTATTATGTAATAAGTTCAATAGCATTAAACACCAATCGCATCTTATCTGCAATGTAAGAAAAGCACATTTCCAAGCCCATATGGGAGGAAAATGAATATTGTATTAAAGGGCTTTTGAAGTCTGGCTATAAAACAGACAGTGGAATGAATGAGGTGTGGCCGTCAGGGTGTTCTAGATGGCTATTTATTCTAGACGTCCCCCTGGAAGACACACCTGAAAAAGTTGAGTTTCTAAAATAAAGCAAACATCAATCTCAAAAAGTGAAAGAAAACAGCAGCCCTGGGCGCAGATGACAACCACCGACGGACACAGGTCTTGATGGGGTTTGTGTTCTGCTGAGACAGACTGACGTCCAGCGGGCATCAGCGTCAATCACTCACCTAATTATAAACTGGCAACGTTCTGCAAACCATGCAGGATCCGAAGCCTCCGTCAGCAGTGAACTTCAAACACCATGAGGAATTACTTCATCTTCACAGAAAGTGCTTCATACACGTCACATGCTTGAAGTGCTTTAGTGCTATGGTATGGGACCTAGTCAGACCGCCTCATCTCTTCGGTGTGATATACGGTCTGTGACCTGGTAAGACCACTTCACCGTGATATACGGTATGTGACCTGGTCAGACCACTTCAGTGTAATATACGGTCTGTGACCTGGTCAGACCACCTCATCTGTTCGGTGTGATATACGGTATGTGACCTGGTCAGACCACTTCGCCGTGATATACGGTATGTGACCTGGTCAGACCACCTCATCACTTCGCTGTGATATACGGTATGTGACCAAGTCAGACCACTTCAGTGTGACATACGGTATGTGACCTGGTCAGACCGCCTCATCTCTTCCGTGTGATATACGGTATGTGACCTGGTCAGACCATTTCAGTGTTATAAACGGTATGTGACCTGGTCAGACCACTTCGCACTGTGCATCTGGGGAAGGTTGGGGGGAAAAGTTTCTCCTCCGTCACCCGTCGCTCAGACTCCATCTGTGCACGGGTGGGGTCCCTCGTTACCCATTAAAGAAAACTCAGTCAGGCGGAGAAGACTCCCGAGTTTAAACCACGCTGGTTCCCGGGCTGCACGAACAGCACAGCGATGTCAACGCGCCGGAGATGTATATCAGCGGCAGACGGAGGACAGTGTTCAAAACGCAGGAGAGAGAGACACTGCGCTTTCGCAAAGTACAACGGAGTCTGCATTTAAGTTGGCATTAATACTGAACAAGGGGCTGTGACAGAGGAATCACATTTGGAGAAAGCATTTGCTTAATTATTGAAAGAGTCCCTTTCCTCGCCGTGCGGGTTCCTGTGCAGGGGACTCTGATGAACAATGGGGACTTATTGTTCATCTCACTCATTAACCAGCAGAATTTTCATATAAACGCTGTCCTGGTAGAAGACACCTATGAATAATAAAAAATTGCAGAACATCTAGGACCCCACTTAACTCACCATTATCGAGCACCATAGAACATACACCCCACATATCACGCTTAATGAAGTAAACTGTTCGTGGAGGGGTCCATACAATGGACATGCAACATGTGTGCAAAGGATGTAGGGTCCATGAATGGGAGCGTGGATGATGCAAATCCCTTCCCAGCAGAGATTACAGGGATCTTTTGTTTAATAGTCGATATGTGCTTGGAAATGCTCCAGTACACAGTGGTTCAGGGACCACCACCCTCTCAATCATTCCCAATGAGCATTTGTGGGACTGTCTGTGTAGAGGTACTTACACCTTCATCAATTGTATAGATCTTTATTGAGCGCCCGGGGGGGTTCCACACGCCCACCAACATGTCCTGTTCTGAAGCATTCCTCTCCCAGTGTGACCAGGTTAGTGAATACACAGGGTCGCTGGTGTTACCGGACGTTGTGTCTTATCATCCGAGATCAGAAATTATTCTCTTTCTCATAGAGAGGCGTAGCTTGCTGATTTATCGTCGTAGAGCATTTGGTACAAGGAGAAACACGCAGACAAATCACAATGTTCCGATTTATCTGCGGGCAGCGACGTGTAGAAGCTGCACAAAGCCTGGTCTGCTCCTCCTTCGTTTGAATTAGCTCCCCATGAATACGGCGACAGCTGTACTTCCAGCCTGTCTGTCTATTTATCAGTAGCATGGCAACGTAAATGTGACATGTATCATCATTAGAGCGCTGCCGTTTTCATTTGGGACGCGAGCGCAAAGGACAAATCTCAGCGTGGGATCTCTCCGCGAGGAGGAAGCAGCCAGCTCCTGCGGCGCCCCCCTCCCCTTTCCCCTGGCAGCATCTGCCACTGTCCCGCCATCACCGTGTCCTTTTCGGAAAACGGCCGCGACATCCGCGCGCTGCCGAGCCTGAACCACCCTGAGGCCAGAGGCAGGGATTCTCCCTTCACGCTTCCCTCTGTGTCCGCTGTGTCGTCAGATTCGCCCCACACGCCCACCAACATGTCCTGTTCTGAAGCATTCCTCTCCCAGTGTGAAGTTTGGTCTCTGGAGACACTCATATGGGACAACTCACAAGAAGACGGTCGATCGTCTTGCGTGGTTCAGTCACAAAACGAAATTGGAAGCCCTGCTCAACCTCAAGTTCAGGTTTTGGCTGGAAATGAACGAATGGTTGTGCCGCCTGTTTGAATTTTAGCCCAACGATTTTTCCCCAGCTTTCCCCAGCTTCTCCCCATTCTCTAAGCTGGAGGTCAGCTGCAACGTGGCGATTAATGGGGCTTCCATCTGCGTTGGAGCCGCAGAGCGTCGTGGTTCAGATGAGGTGTACGACTCTTAGCCCAAAAGGTAGCTGGTTCAAACTCCAGCACTGCTAGGGCAAGGTGCTTTTTACCTGAATGGCTTCAGTACGAATTTTATCCTGCTGGAGTATGTCGAATCTTTCCCTTCCAAGATGCTGACAGACTTATAGGGCGGTTTTTTAATGATTTTGCAATAGGCCAAAAAAAATGCTAAAATGTGTTCCACGCTTCCTCCAGAACCGGGTTCTACCAAAGATCATCTTTATAGGGACAGTCCTAAACTTTTTATCGATTTAAATAGCAGGCTAACAGCTTCAATTTTCCTCTTTATTTTAAAAACAAGGGTTGAAGAGGAATCTTGACCAAACTTTGCTTGTGAAATCTATGTATTGTAAGTCAGTGAGCATAGTCATGTTATTGCTAAAAAGTATGTGAAACATTCAAAGATCCCATTTCTTTTCTGTATAATCCCACACGTTTCTGCTGGAAAATAATCTACCAAACTACTCTCATACTTCCATTGATGTTAAGGTATACATTTTCTATTTAACATAATTGATAATTATGTGTAAAAGTCATCTTGGCAAAAAATAAATAAATAATAAAAAATACTGTAAATATAAGCTCACAAAAGAATATATAAAAAGGAAAAAAACCGGAACCATGACTGAGCTTGAACGTTTGAATCACGAAAGTTTAGTTCTCGCTTTTAAAAGGACCCTACCGCCGTGATTTCCCATTTAGCTCTGAGCCCAACCTCGGCAGAATCACTCTCAGGACGGTCAACCCGGCAAGTCGTACGGTTCTCCACGTATTGACGGGTGGCGCCAGAGAGACAGATGAGGGTCGACTCAGCACACCAGCTCACTAGCAGGTGTCGCGCACGCATCTCAGCACGTTGGCTGCTCTTAAAATCTTACAGACACGGCTGGAGAAGAACAATGGTGTGTTTGTTATAAAATACACTTTCAAAATGTATTCCATTATTCAAGAGTAAAAAATATTTATTTTATTTTCCCAGAGAAAAGTATAACAGAACATATAATAGAATCAATTGATCACGAACTCTGTATATTTTACTTTTATGTTGTCCTATTTCTATTTGCTGTAAAAGTTTCTTGTATTTTCATGTAAATCCAGTTATCGCTCGTTAGGGATAGATAGCGAAGCGCCGTTTCAGTATCAATGTACCTCTGACCTCTAGTGGTAAATATGTGTATAGCAACTTGATTTTCATAAAACGATTACATTTAATAAAAGAGAATCCATTCAGCCATCCTAGCGCCTTCATATATAGGCTTCAGAGAATGAAGTCAATAACGCCTGATCAAAATGGCATATCCAAAGATGATCATTATTGTATTCTGTTTTCACTGGCTTTTGCAGTCAACTGGAAATTTGAAGAACGTGTGAACTGCATTGGGAATTATTCAGAGATTATTGTAATGGGACATTCTAATGGGAATTAATACATTACTTTGCGCAACAATACATCATCATCTCAGGGTACATTTTGAATGACTGATTTTAATGCAGTCAAGTAGTAAATTGAATCATATTCTTCTTTGGCTGACCACACTTTTAAATAAAAATTGCTGCCAAAGAGCTGACTTCACCCGATTGTACTTTATTCAACTCTGGATGAATAAAATATATCTTATATATTTGTGGCTTCCCTTAACTTGATGAGAGCTACGATATTATAATAATGGTAAGAAATACTGTTCGGAAAATATATGGACTGGACAATGTTGTTTATATAATCTTCTCCATTTTTATATATAATATTTTTAGCTTTTACTTAAAATTTTCAGTTTCAGTTTTCAGTTTCAGTTTTCAGTTTCAGTTTTCAGTTTCAGTTTTCAGTTTCAGTTTCAGTTTTCAGTTTCAGTTTTCAGTTTCAGATTTAGATCAGTTTTAATTTCAATTTTGGGTATCAACTCCGGTTTCTGTTTAAGTTCTTAATTATCTGTACTTAGAATTTTTCAAAATTTTAGCATTACTTAAAAAGTAAAAATGAAATTAAAATAGTTTATTTATTTATTTATTTTTCTTCTAAGTTAAATATAATGCATCAACGAAAAACCGTCAGTGGCAATTTACGTAAGATATATATATACACGATAATAACGTATTTTTGTAATTTATTCTCTAATTTATTCTATTCCTGTGGCACATTTATTGGCATTCCAAACATCACATTACAGTCGCATGATCAATACAAATTAAAATCGATTATCTTGGATAGACTATCCAGCCTTTGTCAACACCCGTACTTGGACAGCACCTTTTGTTGTATACGCTCATATTCACGGGATTGTATGGGAAACCGTCTTGGAGGACGATCAAAAGCAACTCCAATGCGTTGTGTCAGTTACCATAAAACCTACTCCGTCATCGTTACTGAGAAAAAGCCCCCGAGCTGCTCGATTCAACTCTGTTTCTCCAACGTGAAGTATATTGACTTCTGCTCTACAGAAACGATGCTCTTGGCCCTTGATGGGTAAAAGATGGAATATGGACAGCAAAATGAACCCATGTGTTTAGGATGTTTAGATGTTTTGAACAAAGATTGTCCCGTAATTCTATAATAATAATAATAATAATAATAATAATAATAATAATAAGAATAATGTTTCAGTCACAATGCTGTTCATATCATCCCACCTCCAGTTCTTAATACAATGTTAATAATTTCCACGTAGGAGGTCAAGGTATTTAAAGGCATTTCAAATGTGTCAAAAAAAGGCCTCTCTCAGTTTTTGAGTTACTTGAAATTCTGCTGTTAGCTGTTTGGCGGTGGAACTCACAAGACAAGAGTCTCAAGACAGAGTCCTCTGTAATGTAGTCGATGTGATTGTGAGACATAAAATAAATTCTGCAGTCACACTGTTTACCACAGCTGAACTCCTGTTTGCCAACTCCTGACCACAAAAACAAGGAAAAGGTTCTAATGTCATGCAATGCATGTCTGTCGCCCCCGGTAACCTATTTTTTTACTCTCTCACAGATAGGTCCCTTAAAACTAGTTTTACTTATGAAAGCATCATAGGTTTTATATATATATACACATACATACATACACACACTCAATGGAAGCAAATATCAACAACAAACACAACTAAAAACAACGTTTGCCAATTGGAAGTGAAGAATTCTTTTTTTTTAAATAATACCACCAAGCTTTTCAAATTCAGCAATAGCTATTCAACAAATTGTGGTTCCCAAAGAAGTTTCTGTAGGCAGGCAGTTAAATGTCAAAAAGGCTAAAGATAGATCAAATAACTTTTGAATATTTGTCTTTTACAATGGTTTGAATCGCTAAAAATATTCTGTACCACCTGCAAAGCACGGCTTAAACTGTGTCAGCTCAGATTGAGCTTCGCTGTGTGGTGTTTGGCCAAAAACACATTGTGGATTGTAGATGTTTCACCAGAGATGGAGGAGCTCTGATTTCTCATGCTTGCACAGTAGTGCAAAAAAGTGGGCCCGTAAAACGGAAACGCTTCATTACATTTAGTCGAACTAAAAACCATTGAGTCTTTTTTTGCATTTATGGCCGTTGCGATCGGCGTTTAGCCAAATGGAGCCAACTTCGTTGCAGACGTTATTGTCATTTGGAGGCTTGGCGGCCCAGCTCTCTGCCTAATGCGGAATGGTTATGCATGGGCTTCCAACATGAGGACCAGGGACGTTAGCATCAGTCATTGTAGCAGCTGTGTCAGAGAATGCCTCCACTTAGAATGTACAATACAAATTTTCATTGAAATCATTACGCTCCCTTTTTCTCCTTGGCAGTTGATAATAGCCTTGCTCGGTACGTCCAGATGGAGAGGGGAGGATGAAAGCCTGTCTAGGACTGGAATTTAATCAGAGACTTTGACCAAGCCACTAATGAAAAATTGCTAATTAAAAGCAGTTGTTTTGTTTTTTTCTGCCAGAGGATGTGAGCTGAACCCTAAGTCCTTCGCATTAGTTGTCCCAGATACCTAATTTGTGATTAGGGTTTTTTTTAAAGGCTGTTGTTTCTCCATTAGTCGCCATTATGCGTTTTTTTCCGTGTGGGAATCACAAGGAGGTGCAAATACACAGTGGCGTTGCACTGCTGAGATCTTTGTAGATCTCTGCAAATCAGTTCCCTTCTGTGTGTTTTAAAAGCAGCTGTACAAGAGTCTCGATACAATTGTGATTTTCCCAGAAACCCTTTGGTAACCTGACCAGAAGGAGCCTACAGATTGCTTCGCTCAGAGATGGTCAGAGAACAACCATGAACCTGGGCTTGAAATGGCTGACGAGTTTGGAGAAAATGGAGTGTGGGTCTATAATGGCAAGTATAGGGGGAAAATAAATAAAAAAAAACTTGGAAAAATTGTTTTTCAACCTAAGGTGATGAAGCCTAGCCACAAAGCGTGTGTTGTGTGATTGCTCTATATTTTATATTGTCAGCAGGCGAACAGATTGTCGCAAGGCTGCCACAAACCCAAAGAGCGATTGCCTGTTCCTCCCCGATACATCGGCTTTTATCATGCACTTTCTGTGTTTTCCGTGCACGGGCGCCTGAAACACGTCACTGGCCGTGTGTGTGCTGGTGTGCTCACCACACGCACATGCAGTAACATCGCATGCCAAGAACAGAGCATGTCGCATTCAACATTGTGTGAGAAATGGGACACATGTCGCAAATTACCCCAGCTTTTCTGTCAAGTTTTTCTCGCCCACGGCCAAAGTGACTTTGCTGACTACGAAAATAACCTTTAAAAAAATTAGGAACTGTAACTCTCACGTTTAATTGTGAATTAACTTGACATGACTTCAAGTTGCCCTCTTTTAATTTGGATGATTTTAAAACGCAACAGTGCAGCGTTGATATTTTTCGGGAGCGTTTCACACAAACACAGTTTGTCTGAACTTCATTCCAGATTCGGTCCCCGAGAAACGAGATTGAGAGGGAAAGAAACACCTCACGATTTGGGAACCAGACCGTTCATTTTACCCTTTAAGGTCATGCTATACAAGTCTGTAGAAAAAGCCTTTAGGGAAAAAAATGACCCTTGCATTCAAGGGGAAAACGTCTCTCTCATCCACAAAAAACAACCGATAAAAAGCCCGGCATTTGTATTGGAGTGTACTGAAGTGCAGAGCGACTCCATCTGTCTGCGGAGTCTAGTCAGGGCAGTCATTCATAAAAGCAAGACAACCGGAGCCTGTCGAGTCTTTGTTCTTCACCATCCGACTGCCTGAGTTATGACCTTCTCGGTCGTTCCTTAGCCCCCACCGGCTCCGATCTCTTGTTTTAACGTCTCTTCAGCCCTTGCTAAATCACTGGAATCACCGCTGTTCAGGTTTACCTGCATGCTATACACTGTGACCTGTTGACCTGTGTTTTACAATGTTGTAGATACTTCAGATTTCCCTGAAACACTGCTTCATTCCAGGTTCACTTCATCAAGCCAATCTGCAGGAACAAATCCAGACGCTGCTTAGATTTAGACAGGGCCGAGAGGAAACAAGCTCTCATGGGACACTTGGGCTGGGATTAAATCAAAACTTTTGGAGTATCTTGTTTCTTGTTAAATATGGTTTTATTAAAGTTTTGAGGCGGCCCCAGCATCCCAGGCCTAGACGGGTCGTCCCGGGCTGACTGATTAAATTCAGAGGATTAAAGAAAGTGTGTCAAAATTGATGATGGTGCAACTAACTCTGCCAAACATTCGCAAATCCCACGTTCACATGATGCATCAGAAACACATTCTCGCTTGTCGGGCCTGGACTGGATCGCAGACGTTGGGTCCTTTGGGACAGTGAAAAAAACGTTACACAGCTGAGGAACAGCAGCCAACGGGCTTCAGATGATTCTGTTCTGCTCCTGCCCTCTAAAGTTGGCGTGTAAAAGAGGAGCTCCACGGTGAGACCCTGGTGGGTAACATGCTGCAAGAGACCGTCATTGCCAGAACGGTTAGAGGGCTCGTGTCCAAAACACACGGGAGTCCTGTAAGGAAAAGATACTGCATCTGTTTAACTGCTGGAGGCACTGAAGGCTGGACAGAAAACGGAGGTTGGTGCCTCTACGCTGCTTACCCTAGGAAGACCATTCTGAATTACAGATAAACCGATCAATTGTAACCACGCGCGTTTTGGTTTATTGGTTCACTGTTGTGAAGCGTGCATTACAGTGAAACAATATTGCACAAGAATATTACATAATGTATTTCAGCCCACACTCTTTTTTTTAATGGATATCAGTAAATTACACCCACACACAATGACGGGACTACTTCCAATGAGCTAATTAACTTGTTTTTCCTCTCCCTTTATTTATTTATGTTTTTGGGAAAGTACCACACAAGCACTGTAGTGCCAGATTTCGTATTTAATAGGAGACCTACGTTTAGATGTAGCTATGCAAAAAGGCTGACAGCTCTTCATGGTGAACGTGGAGGTGTAGCTGGAGAAAATTATTTTCCTGGAGACAGCTTCCGAAAACCTCCACACTGTGAGATGACAGTCAAATGCAGACGGGCTGATAAAGAAGGGCTGTTTAGCGCCCGACTGTATATAATGAATGTCTGAGGTCTGGCTTGTTAAATTGTTCCCGCTGATTAATTGCTCTCAGTTGTTGTGTCACAGCTCATTCTAAAACATCATAAATCAAGGTCAAGTTGGAAGCCAAAGGTTGCTTTTGGAAGCTTTCACGTTCCCACAAATTAAAAGCATATCAAGAGCAAAATAACAAACAGGTCAGGACGCCGAGCAGCATGATGTCTGCCACATCAGAGTAGGGCTAATGAGCGATGACAGCCCTCAGGGACACAGCCTCGGTGACCTTTAGGCCCGCTGCGCGCCGACGGTCCCTCCACACATCCGACGACTTTGCGCGTGGCCTTCCGTTACGGTCCAGTGCCATCGCCCATCACATCCAGCTCTCCACAGAGAAACCGTCGCGGGGTTCTGGTGATGCGCAGTGATGTTGGTGTGGCGAACGCCCAACAACACGTTTAATCAAACAGAGTTTATTCCAAGGACGGCCGCCCGGGAAGCATATCATCTTCCAATGACCGGATCTCTGCGGACAGTTTACATACCTTAAGCGTGGGAACTTCTCTGTCCAGCCTCATGGTGCAACAGATGTACCCCGTTTTGTACATGACATCATCCTGTGCAAAAGCAAAACATTTCCACGACTGGAGTCTACTATGAGCCTCTGGGGGGTGGGTTACATGGAATGCATGGGCTGTTCACATGACGTTCGGGAGTACAGAGTTCACACGCACCTATTTCCATTATACTGGCTAATACCCATCACTATCAAAGTGGCACAGAAGCCCGGCTCTCTTTGACACCTAAAAGATTTCTGGATAGGATCTGGGTGCACTCGCAGAGGGACCAGCAGTCATTAATTAGGAGGAGGCAGCCAACGCCAAAGACACTTAGTTGGAGTTATAGGAAGAGGGCAGTGGCATCAGCTCCGCCGGCTTAATAACAAATTAAGGTGAGAACACTGCTATGTGCTTGATGTGGGTTTTTCTGAGAACGAACAAACTAATTTCTTTCTTTACAAGTTCTTCAGTCGCTTAACAGACTCCAGCGTCCATCACGTTGCAGATGGCCTCACCCACGGTTGCTCAATGTTTATTTTACGATGTAATAACAAAAGTAAGATTTTTAATAATTTATTTAAAGGCATTAAAGAGGTAAAATTTTGCAGCCTCATCTGAAGAGATTTCCTCAGTGATTAGTAAAGCAAACTAGAAGCAGCAAAGACTTGTCTGAGCTCCCTCACGAGCTGGTCTGAAAGCGCTCCCGGCCTTCACATTTCCTCGTGCGGACTGGAGAACTCAAGTCAAACTCTTCCTGGCCCTCGTTGGTTTCTGTTGCTCCTTGCATTTCCCAAGACACGCGGAGCACCAGGAGCCGAACCCCCACGCGAGTTTCACGGCGGTGGGCGGCGAGTGGCTTCCTGAGTCGGTTTTGTGTGTCTTCCTGAGTCGCTTTTGTGTGTCTTCCTGAGTCGGTTTTGTGTGTCTTCCTGAGTCGGTTTTGTGTGTCTTCCTGAGTCGCTTTTGTGTGTCTTCCTGAGTCGCTTTTGTGTGGCTTCCTGAGTTTGTAAGCCGCTGTCAGCAGAGAACGTATCGGACACAAATTTGACACAGCGTGAATCCGCTTGTGAGTTGTGAGGAAAATAACAGCCTGCGTTCCGGTTTTTCTCCCTTTTTTCTTTGGCCTGCTCTCCCGGAGTTTGCTTCCTGTCGGATTCTGTCCTCGTTAATAAACTGCTACTCTGTTTGTTTGGTTTGACCCAACAAGACTTAACTTAAAATATAGACGAGAGAAAACCCCCAGTAATTGGTAAAGTAGAATACAATAAATTTTTGGGCCAGATCAGTTTCAATAGCATTTTCAGTAATTGTCTAAAGTAAAAGTCCTCGTACATCTAAAAAGAGTTATCGTCACTAAGGTGTGACATTTCTCGTATGTACCAATACCCAGTAACCCTTAGTTTCAAGGTCACACTGTAATATACTTCTTCATATTGTTTGCTCAGCAGACGCCATTACACAACCTACGCGGCTCGCCCCCTTTAAAAGCCTGACATTTCACTGAAGCTGCCCAAGCTAATGCCTCACGTAAGGGTACGACATCAGCACCCCACCAGGGAATCGAACATTCGACCTTTTGATAATTAGGGGTCAGCCCCGCTTATAAAGTGCTGTCACTTTGGTGTCCTGAGGCAGGTCCTGCCTCTTAGAGGGGCTTTGGCTGTTCTGGAGAGGGCGAATAGAGCCAGGCCACACGGCCTTTCTGAACGCTGGGCCTTTCTGAGCTCCAGGCCTCTCTGAACAGAGAAACAAAGGGTTTCCAATGAGCTGCTGCCACTCTGGAGGACTCCAGCTTCAGTTAAAGGCTATTCCTCAACCAATACGGACAACCACAAGTATAAACAAACACACACACACGCACGCACGCACGCACTTTGTCAAACCGCTTTAAAATTTGAAATGAAAATGTTATAAACACATTATTTTGTGTCAATATTTTTATATTTGAAATCTACTTTCTAATAGTTCCTATCCACTTCCGAGAAGTACACTATCAATTTTCCAATCTGTTGATATCTGATATGCAGCATGTGTAGTATGAGTTCTGCGGTTTATTGTTTCTGGTTAGATTGATTTTGTTGCGAAAGATGAGTCTCAGACGGCCTTAATGGTTGCATTTTATCGGAAGAAACAGATGTTTCTATTTCTGTTCATACAGTATGCACAGAATTGGATATTTGCTGTGGTGCTGTTAAGCATTAGATGGGCACTCAAGCACACACACACACACACGCACACACACACACACACACACACGCACACACACACACACACACACACACACATACACACACACGCACACGCATGGTGTAGGGCCAGCAGAAACTGTGATCATTCTGTGGGCTCAGATGACAGCCTTGAGAGTCTCCAGGAAGTTTCTGCCCAGCCTTGCACCGCTTAATTATTCCGAAATCGTTATACTGTGACCCCTTCCCCACGCACCGTGAAGCGTTTCAGTTCCAAGGCTCGGGTGCGAGAAATGCCTCTGATTTTACAGTCCCCTTTCTTTCGTTCGCCTACGGCTCTCAGTCAACCGCATTACCTTTCACTTGCCCAAAATTGCTGACTCACTGCCATTTATGCCAGGCTGGATTGAATCGTTTTCATTGGCCAAATGAATTCGAAAAGTTATCATATTGTGTAGTGTTACCAATAGCTTTTTATATACTCTGTTTAAGGACTACATAAAGTTCACTGGCAATGAGGAAACAAGAAATTGTGGATTCCAAACAGCCTAGGGCAGGAAACAGTTTGCAGCAAAGCAAAGGCTGACTTACCGTGGGGCACACACACTGGAGCAGAAACTCAAGCCCATGAAGTATAGCTGCACAAGGGAGTTTCTTTTAGTGGAATCTGAGATGAGAAAGAGCGTAAGAGAGAGAGAGGAAACGAGAAATACATCTTGATGCTGTCGTCCCCAGAGAGACCCACACAGAGAGATGAGAAAACTCTCTGAAAGGTCTAGTAGAGACCAGCGCTTGAGCTGTTTGCTGAGCAATACGACCTCTACTCTCAGAATTATAACTTTTGTCTTTCTCCACAGGCGCCTTGGGTTACGATGTCTATTGCCATAGGTCACGTTGTGGGGATCTATTTAAACACCTCAGACAAACCAGTGCCCTGGTCCTGAAGGACATGCAGGTCATTAAACGGCCTGTAGCTTTCATGTCGTGTTTATAGAGCGATGGGGAGATTTTATCGAGGCGCTCGGTCGCAATTCACTGGAGGGCAGCATACCCTGGGGTCCTGATAGTCCATCCCACCCATCAGTTGATTAGGTATATTTATTGGCAAAAAGAAGAGAGAAGAACTATGAAGGAGAGTCAACGTTGTGGAGCAAGTGGTCAATCTGCGCCTTGACCCATTTCAGCTTCCCCATCTCACCACCCTTGGCCCAACGGATGACGTTGAGACCACGTTGGACCCCTGGATGAAGCGATCCGTGCTGGGCCTCTAGGACGGATCTCTGCCTGTTCCGTTCAGTGGATTCCCTGCGGCCAAAAGCCCCGTCTCCCCGTGCCTGCAAGGCGAAGCGCAAACAAAGAGCAGAGTAGCTAATTTGCCCACCACGGCGAATAACTTTTACTGCTGTGATTTCATGGCACCACCTCTATCCCTATAAAATCTTCAACACGGCCTGTGCAGACCACTGATCAGTTGAATAGAAGAGGAGGGTTTCACCGTTTGTTATTTTTGTAGAGATGTTTTATGTTTATTACTTGTTTGGGATTTGGCTGATCACATAAATAGCGGAAGAGCTGAATAAGAGTAACATTTATTGATTTTTCATAATCCTTAAACAGTTCAACACAACTGGTTCTGACCATCAAAATGGAGGCTTTCGCTTGGCTGGCCTCCACTGCTATGTCCAGAATATCAAGGTTTGGGAACCATCCACTGCTTAAAAGGCCATTTGAGTGTCCCCAGTCTTCTGAACAATACATAAGAATAACTCTATAGAAAGGTGAGATGTTCATTATAACAAATATACTAAAAACAGTACCCCTTTTCAGGGAACTCCCTCTGGTAACACCTGCTGTCGTTTAGGAGTGTCGTCCGCTGCCTTTTGACGATTTTCATTTTTCTCCACACTTTAGGCTGACTCACCAGATCCTAGATCAGATCAAATTAAATATTGATAATGTAAAAAGGTTGCATGACAGAGCCCTTTTTTCTTGTCAATTAAAACTCAGCACAGCGTTCCCCAGGGCCGGTCTGCCATCAGTCAGAGATCTTATCATTGAGGTGCATTAATAGCAGCCCGGCTGGGGGCGCCTCGGTCCCCGGCATGAGCAGACATAATGGGAACCCCCCTGAGCGGCGTGCCAACACACACCTGTGGCGCGTGGGCTTAAACTTTTAAACTGAGACCTCGGTTCGATTATTAGGTCTGCGTAGAGGTGGAGGCGGATGGAGCAGATGGCACCTTGGAAGGAGAGCAGATCGTGGAGAAACCATCAGGGAGCGGAGAGACCCCTCGTGTCTGGCCCTGTCCCGGGCTCAGTGTGAGGTCAGAGCCTCCGGAAGGGGGAAAGCCGTCGTGAGGCTATTTATAGGAGGCCGGCCCACGAAGAGAAGCATGAGGAGTCGTTTGTGACCATTGGCAACACGGATTCATACGGCACTTCGGAAATAAGGGAGGCAATCTATCATTTGCAGTAGAGATTCACTCGTGATGTGATTTTAATGACGACTGCCCAAACGTTCTTGCTTTTTTTTTGTGGTAAATACTGTTTGGGCTTTTTCCATGCTCAGTCTGGGCACAAAGTGCAGGAATGATGCAGCTTTCCTGCCCATCAGCTACCCCATGGACAGTGCCTGGCCCATTGTCAGACGCCTCTGGTCAGGCTGTGATTCACCAGCTGCTCACCATGGAACACAAAGGACACTGTTTTCAGGGAGGTTTTGGTCCGATGCTCAGCAACCGGTGGATATCAGCAGAAGCCATGCGGTGAGCGCCAGAGGCTGACGAGAGTCCAGCCCAACTTGAATGCAGCAGGACCACATGCACATTACCGCGTTAGGGGAATTTGGTGGTTGTGGCCAACACTTACGAGTATCCGGGGGCGCGCGCAGTCAAACAGACAGTACTGTCGGTATTGCTGTATTACTGTAGGTCACTTTGTGTTTAGCTTATCAGTGTTCTGGCTGCCACTTCTTGAGCAGGTCTGCTGCTGGTCAGATTCTCATAAAGCTGCTGGGTGGTGGAAGCCATGCATTCAATCCATCAAGGTAAAGAAGACACTACCGCAATGATAGCTGATAAATGATGCAGGAATCAGTGATCGGCAGATGTTGTGCAACCCGAGCCCAAACAAAAAACCCATTCCCATCTCAGCTTTCATAAATCCCATGGCTTTTCTGTGCTCTGATACGTTAGAGGTTATGTATTTATACATTTATTGGGGATGACGTATGCATTAAACCACTGAACGAAAAGAAGTCGAACAGCTCCCTTCCCTTCCTGCTCCCCGCGCTGCACGGATATAATCATAAAAACTCCTAAGTGAAGAGCCACATTAGACCGTCAGCTTTCAGATTTATTACATGCTAATGCATGTGGCGCTTTGTAAAACTTCCTTAACTGTTCGCAGGTTGCAGGACCCCATGATAAATACTGAGGCATGTCAAGTCCATGTAGAAAAAAAGATGAAGAAGAAGTAGGTAGCAGACTCAATCTCAGGTGCTGTGGGGTGATTAATGTGGTTTTAAAGCGCCACAGAAGTCTATGTTAGGGTGCTGAAAAAAAAGAGTTTAGCATTCGAGGGATTGACGACTTTAAATTTCCGTTTGGTTTCGGTGATGTTAGAAGGGCCTGGTGGTAAACACTTGTGGTGGGGCCTACACAGGGTTGTGATCACACTGATGCCCTTTGATGCGTGTACCGGGTGTGTTTTTTCCCCAAATGTCCATCCCTTTTTTATGACATTTGCACTATTTCTGTATAAAATACAGTCCATCGGTCTCAGTTCCATTCTTGTGAATACTGTGGTGAACATCGTTCTGAGGAGAATAGGGTGGATGGGGGTAACCTTGTAGTGGGGGCTCTCATACCAAGTATCCAGGGAGTCAAATCTAAGGTAATTAGCTCAGACAGTAGGATAATACCCTTACCTTGCCTCAGTTTTCTTGAGTCTTTGTTAAGATTAACCAATTAGAGAGCTAAAACAAAGGTACCATTGTATTCTCAGTTCTTGGGTTTTGAATGTATAATTAGCTATGTCACAGGAAGGAGGCGTCCTGAAATACAGCGGAAATATTAAATATTGACTAGTTTCATTAACTACCATTAATCATACAGACTCCCTCGTTTTTAACGTTAGTACTTGCAGTATGATAAATTACTAGGCCAAGAAAAAAAAATCACCTTCATTAAACATTGCAACCAGACAAGGTTTTTAACTCTTGTCCGAAATCTGAAATGAAGACGGATTTCAGTTATATGATTATGTTAACCGGCGTTTGAACATAAACAACTGATAAGGTGAACAGAACCTTTAATGATTACCTCAGTTACATTAACATGATAACTCTTCTGAAGCCAGCAACTGGCACATCAGAGCAATCAAATACTGTGTTTTGGATGCGTCCCCTCCTAAAGAAATAAATATTGTTTTGTTCTATTTTCAAACATCTAAGTGAATGTGCAGTGTGGTGTCACTAATGAAGAGTGAGTCGAGTGACATCCGGCTGTTGCGCTCTCAGCGGCAGCCTTTGTGCTCGCTCCATCATCGCAGCATCCCCTCGCTCTCGCTCTCTTCCTCACTCCGTGTTTCAAGAGAAAGAGCGCCTTCTGGTAACACTAGGTAACACTGTACGGCGAAAGGCTTGAGTTCGGACGGAAAATGAAGATGTTTTTTTGACAGCAGAAAACAACGAATGCTTTTTTGGAGAATAAGACGACCAGTCACCCATTTTTGAATTTCTCGTTGGATGTATTGACCTGAAAAAGCATTATGGATCTCTCATTTATGGCTGCGCAGGTAGGACAATAGAACGGTTTTTTTGCTAGTGAGATATTTTGTCCCGAAATTGTGTATCGTTTTGCTATTATAAATCCATGATTAGAGTAGCAGCATGTATAAACTTTTCGGTAATTGAATGCAAGGGCGTGGCAGTGGTTGAAGTTATTTAAAATACAGTCGTCTGATGTCTCATACTAAGTTGAGAATGACAATACGTTATACTGGCATTTTTTGGTTTAAGTTTTGGTTATTGAACAATAATTTATTATTCACAATAATAAGAAATATTTTAAAATTAAGTAATCGAGTATATATATATATATATATATATATATATATATATATTACAGACACACACTCACACATCTTGAGAAAACACTACTATTTGTTAATATTAGTAGTAAAGAAATCGCAAATAACTCGAAAGATTATATTTTACATTCACAACATAGTGTTTATTAAACTTCAGCACGATTATAACTACATCCGGCTGTCGCTCCTCGTTTGACAAACACAACGGGGATGTTTTTATGTTGATTAATTACGTTTTGAAACACCATGACGTACGTATTGACTTTCCTGCTAAACCAACGTGAAACGTCTGTAGCAGTTGCAACGGTGACCCTCACGTCAGAGAGTAACTCTCGTTTGAGTAACTTACTTTACCATCTACCTTTTTAATTGGCAGTCTATTAGATGCTTCAGTGTGGTTACTGATTCTGATCATTAGTTTTTTTTTTGTTTTTTTTTTCTAATGCACTCTACGTGGTGTAATTTACATATAGTCTTGTGTTTTTATTAAATGAATTTGTTTATTTTAAGTGTATTTATAATGTCATTCCTGAGAACAAACAGTTACATGAAATGTGCGTTAGAAAAGTTTATTTGAACAGACATACTATGCTTGAATAATCGTATTCGCATCGATTTGTCGTTTTTTCCCCTTTCTCCCAGATATTTTATAATACAAATTAAGGTACCGTTTCATTGTCCGGAAAGATCCAGTAAACCCTGTAAATGTATCTGATTTTACATTGTGGTCGTCTTGAACAACGTTCTGGCCAACATTCTGGCATCATTCCAGCCTTGTTCAGAAGTGTATCCAGTATTGTCTCAACGAAGCGCCTTAGATTCCTGTCCTAATGGTACTGCCCTCTGCGCTCTAGGGCTACACTTTCGTGCTAACCAAAAGGGACAAATGCAGATATTGCTGCAAACATATTTTTTTTTAAGCCTCTGAGAGGTTGCCGTGGTAGCAGCACTCCCTTGATGCCTTGTGCTGTCAGGGGTGCAAGACGCCTCCCAAAAAAATAAATAAAGCTTTGAATTCAACAATCCATGCAATGCAGAACTAGCATTTATCATTGAGTAATTCGTAGGGGGCTCTACTAATTAATCAGCTTGGGTTGAACTTGGCCCACAATCACATGTTCTTAACCGATGGGGTCCTCACACCCTCAGGGTGGCATGGGTATTTACACTGTTGGAGCACTCGGCGGTGGTGGGAGGGTTGAACCTGACTTGCGGCCATGTTACTCATGGCAGCCGATATGTGGGGCTCTGTGGCTGAGGGAGGGCTGCACTCCAGCTGTGGTTTTTGTTTATTTATTTATTTATTTTTTCAGAATCCTTACAAATAAGAGATGTTTACCGAGTGGTAGAGTGAGGGGCAGATATTTTGCTGCCTGCAGGCACTGTACTGATCCTGAACCAGAGTGAATTACCCCTGGGCAAGGCTGGTGGACTTACGATTCCAACCCTCCATTTGGAGAAACCCAGCGTAAAATGTCTCATGACACAAAATGCAACCTGTTAAATTTCCCTTACATAGGGCATCTATGTGAATGTGAATTCACATAGATGAATTCACAGCTAAGTGAATTCATAGCGTTTGACAAAAAAAGATAATACTAGTTTTTACTAGTGTTTCAATGCACTCTCAAAAGCTACACTGTTGCAATTCCTGACTTAATATGAAACAACATTGACTTTGTGTGGCCAGGCGAATCTTCCCAAGTATAATCAAATTGGCCGGTGCAAATGTAATTACATGGAATCGTATGTATTTCTGCCTTTTGTTGGAGTTCATGCATCCAAGAATGAGAACAAAGAGTCTAAACTAGCAGCACGATGCAATCTGAAAGGCTGCGTTGGATTGAATTCACAGTGACTCGGGACCGTGGGGGAAATTCCCATTGCCATTCTCATTTCTGGAAATTGCCCATCCCGGTCAATACGCAACTGCATCTCTCAATTCGACGGGGGGTAGCGTCTTTGCAGCCGAAGATGAAGATCACAGGTGCGCTGTTGGCCGGGATTGGGGGGGGGGGGGGGGGGGGGGGGGGGGGGGGTGCGTTTCTGGTAACCCCAAAAACCTTTTTGGTTTATCGGAGGATAAAATGAGAGGCCGGCCCCAATGT
>JAOYSI010025018.1:10488-21465 GCA_025775065.1 Hiodon alosoides | reverse complement strand
ATATTGGTCAGAATTTGTTCACTTAGCATGTAGCCTACTTTTATATTGGCCAGAATTGGTTCACTTAGCATGTAGCCTACTTTTATATTGGACAGAATTGTTTTCACAGCCGCTCAAGTGAGAGGCGTTTGCAGCTCCAAAAGCCGGATCTGTTCCAAAAGTGCCTTGGCAGAAGGTTGGAGCCCAGTCCGTTGCAACAGCTTGGAAATACACAGGGGGTGATGGGATATGGAGGTTTGGCACGCCCACTGAGAGGGGGAAGGGGTTGGGAAGGCAAAGCATGAGGATTGCTGCATCACCCCAGTGGACGGAGAACTGGTTAGATCTGAATCACATCTTAACCTGCTTTTGAAGCAGAAGTACATCAGAAAGTTTAGATAGTGCATTACCATGTAAATCTCTACCAGCGTAAGCAGCGGTGCCTCCTCAAAGCCAAGACCATATTGTTAATAGCCTGTTGAGAGCTTAAATGAGTTTGACGTGCTTGATGTTAGGATACTGGAAACACATCAGTAAAAATATGAAACTCCATGCTGTGATAACCGAGTTTTTGTTTTTTGCTTGGGGTGAATGTGCACATGCAGCCCAATAGGAACAACACACATCCCAGGGGTTTGCAAAGAATTATTTCACCAATTGCTCAAATCTGAGCAGAACAGAAAAATATTCCCAGAATACTTTGCTTTTTTCAGCTGTAAGAGCAGGACTGGTCCGATGTAATCTCCCCTGATTTTCAGTTATTAAATGTTTGTTTTATTTTTACAGAAAATTACAAAAATTCTTCAGTTAATTTTTTATTTGAGAATTAATTGTCTGTTATTAACTGACTTCAATAGTGTCGCAGAGAATACATTTCTCATGGCGACATCCCAGATAATCACCGTGCATTTTCGTAAAGCGTTTCCAGTACATTTATCTTAGAAGAAACTGGAGTTCCTGAACTCCCAAAGGAAATCTACAACCAAAAATGAAGACGGGGTTCAAGAGATCTCTTTTCGAAAGGAGTTAAAATTGCGGTATGTTTACGAAAAACGCCATTTCTCCAAGAAGGCAAATGATGCCATTAGACGTATTTATAAACATAGCATAAAAACCCAGTAACTCCCAAACAGAAATAAAGTTTTGATTTTCAATCCGAATCCAATGGGTTTGGGCCGGATGGGGCCCAATTTTCTGACAATAGAGTCGGGGCAGGTGGGGTTTGGCTCCACTTGAACGGGCTTGAAATATCAGGCCCAATCAAAGCTCTACACAGAAATCACGTAGTGGCCTTTTTTCTTTTTTAAATGCGAGTTTAAAAGGTGGCTCAGTCAGTAAAGGCCCATGCCTTAGCCACTGTGACATCTACTGCAACCCAGGTAAACGACCATAGGCCCTGACAAGGAGTTGAAAATCGGAAGTAGCAGAGATCCGACAGGACAGGGGGCTCTACCCCTCTACCTCACACGTCCTCCCCTCCTCCTCTGAGTAACACTCAGAGCTGCCAGATTTACCCCCCGCCCCTCCCTTCGGGGGCCAAAATCTGATCCGATCCCCGTTTTGTCTGCATTAATACCCCTGAGCTTTAGACTGATGTACAAACATGTTGGGGTATGTTTTGCTGGAGATTCAGCCGGCGCAAAAGAGGAGATTAGCAAAGAGTGCCGCTGGAGACCGTTGGCTTTAAATACCTTGCCTTTAATTTCAGTGCAAACAGATCCTACTGGGGGCTGGGAAAGAGCTTCCAGGCGCTGGAACCCAACATAGCCGTTCAGGAAAGGGGGAGGGCTAACGGAGAGAAGGGGGCGCTATGGCTATCCGTGGTTCATAGGTTTGACTGTCACTGGAAACCTCACTGCTGTTAATGCATCCTGTAAGTGTTATTGTAACCGGTACTTTTCAGGATGCCCTGATATAAATGTGTAATATAAAGCATATACAATGTACACAATAGGATAGCGACGCGATTAACCATTAACCATTAACGTTACGTAGCTAGTTAAAGGAGCAGTGACACTGACAACGTGGGAATAAGATCACAGTAACAGTGTGGAAGTCTAATCCGGCTTCCATTGCTAACCGCAGGAGCGCGATATCACTACGCCTGCTTTGGGAATCGCCCGAATCCCCTTAAGGTGAAGCAAGTCCCGAGGCTAGTAAATATTAGGCCGAACAGGTGTTGCTTTGCTCCTCTGCTACCTTTCGTTCGAAGGTTTTATGTGCAGCAATTCGCAGAAACGGTAAGAGGAATGTCCTACCTATAGAGCAAGTGTTTGACTTCTGCTGTCAGCGCAGGTAGCACACGGTTAGCACGGGTCGCTAGGCAGACATGGGCAGTTTTTTCTCAAAACATCCATTTCTACTCAATGTATGCTGATAATCGTTAAAATTAACCAATTAGACAGTTAGGTCTTTGTCGTGTGAAGGAAGTCTGATGAGGGCTTCCAGTTTTGGTCTTTTGTTCCTTTTTGACGCGGTCAGTTTGATTACGTCTCTCCACCGCAACAGAAAAAGTCACGAAGCAAAGAAACAAATTTCATTTTGCTCCATTAAAGTTGGCCTACGGCAAACAGACGCGCTGACGAAATGAGAGAAAGCGCCGGTCGCTGTAACGCCGTCCGCTGAAACGAACAGCGGCGCTCCGCCATGCAGGGGTCTAGTTCTCCAAGGTCGCGAAAAACCCTTCCGTCCTCTCCACCTGCACCTCGTGCGATCTGCCACTGCCGTCTTGGCCTGTGTGGATTCTTATCCGCCTGTCCGATTAGCCCACAAGTGTCTGATGCTGTCAAAACCAGGTCAAAGTGGAGAGGCTCCAATCCGTCTATAATGACGGCTTTTTTTGACAGACTCGCGTTAAGACCCTAATCCCTATGGTCAATACAACCCCCGATAATGGTTAGTCACTTTGAGACCAAAACAACTTGAAAGTTTTACGAGTTTAACGAGGGTTAACGTGCAGATACTGAGTTAACGTGCCCTATTGACGAGTGCTGCAAGTACGTACAAAGACAAGCACTACCAAGGAGATAATATACAAATCAATTACAAACGAGCACTACAATAAAAATCAAATTCAAGGATTAGCAGTTAGTTCCTGGGGGGGGGTTTCAGGATTGTGGTGTGAGGTATTTTTGGAGGTAAGCTACGCAGGACGACTCATGACCCAAGCCCAGGCAGAACTCAGCCAAATCAAGTCTTTATATTCATCTACCATATCCATCAGTGTTGGAGTGGAGATGGGACAGATCATTTAAGTAGAAGAAAACACATTTTCTTTAAGTCCCTTGACATGCAATTAACGTCAAATATTTGGATAGACAAATTTTGTTCAATTGATCCCACACACCCCCCTGTCCCGGCAGGTCCTTAACGTCGCCTGCACAGCGAAACAATAGCAGCCCGCGCAGCCTAACGAGGTCCAAGCAGAGCAAGGGCCAATTACAGCCGTCTGGGCTCGGCACGCCGTCGGTGCTACGAAAGCGAGTCCTCCTGGACGCTGCCCAAGAATGGAGGACCAGAGTCTCCAGCCTCACCACGTGGCCAGACAGACAGACAGACAGGCTGACGGAAATCCGTCGCGGGAGCAGAACAGAGGCATCACATACTGGACCGCCCAATCAGACGCCGCCTGAGCCCCGGAGCAAACTTGGCCAATTAGCAGCACACTGTGACCGACCCCCGTTTCATTAAAGTCAAGCACACACACAGAGCGGACGGGCGGTCCTTCCCCAGCAGAGCCAGATTCCCACAAAGGGCGCCGGGGCCAATCAAGCTCTCAGCAGCACGTCCGTCACAACCTGGTGTGGTGGGCTCGCCATTGAATTAAAACCGGATCGGTTCTGAGTTCGCCATGCTCTTAAAAAAAAAAAAAGGCGCGTCAACCTTTTTAAAGGATACAGAGACTTAAAAAAAAAAAAAAAAAAAGTTTGGCTTTCATTTAAAACATTTTTTTTTTCAAATGAACAAAAAAAGAAGAACTCTTGGGCTCAACAGACCATTACCTGCAGTAAAGATGAGCGGCTTTAAAACTAAATTTACTTTACTGTAACTTTCTCCGTAGTTAGACAGAAAAGATCAGATCAGCGAAGAACTAGAGGCGTCAGGGGAGGGTTGGCGAAGCCAGTCGGTCCAGGTTATCGACCGCAGGGACCTACTGCACCAAGACATCCATCACAGGCAGCAGCTGAGGACCTTGGAGCGTTCCCATGGCACCATCACAGACAGCACACCTAAAAAACGTCCAGCCCCATTTAACAGGACTAAATGGAGCACTCCTGGGTGATATCCTTTCAGGTCCTGTGGAAACCTAGACTTGTATCGAACGCAGGCAGAAGCAGTCAGTAATCCAGTGCTCATATAAGGGATAAAACTACCTGTGATTGTGTGCAAAGTATAACCCTACTTCTCCTAAATGGACACAACCATCTTCCTTTCCTATTCAGGTTTAGATTATAAGGCATATCCTTTTGCAAGAAAACACATTCTGGCCGTGAAAAAGATAAAAGGATAGTAAAAATAAGAAATAGTATGCGGCATTGATTACCAATTCTCTCAGAAACATTCACTGACCTACATAGAGACTTTTGTTCCTGTGGAAGACACATTTCTCCGTGGCCAAAACAGGAAGAGTTCCTTGTGTGAAGACAACACAGATGTCGGCGGATGACCGAGTGCTAGACCCCAATAATTCAGGGTTTCTGCAAACAGTGAAAAGAGAGCGGGGGTCCCGATGACAGCTATAAGTGTTATAATGTCCTGACCCCTGGAAATCAGGAGCCTATCACACGCTCTCCACAGACCGCTCCACAGCCAGGCACCATGACAACCGTAATTTGCACCTCGCCGGTCACAGTCCGCAAATAGCCTCCTGGCTCACACAAGCTTCGATAAAACAACTTTACGGAGATAAGGGATGAATTTGACTATCACACCCCTCTGTGGCAAAGACGAGGCCCCGACCTGCCTTAACCTCTGCACAATGGAGGATATGAAGCGTGGGCAGGGGGTAGGGGTAGGGGTAGGGGTAGGGGTAGGGTGCGATTACCGACCCAGGGAAAGCAGCTGCAGCACTGCATGCTGGACCATCTTTACACAATCCCCACTCTGAGGAGAGGGCCAGCCCAAACGAGGCGAGGCCTTAAGATCTGACACGGGGGGTACAAGCAGGCCGCGGGAGAAGCGCCGACGGGCCCGGGAGCGGAGCGGGGGCGGTCCGTCAATCAGTGTTGGCTGGCCGACCGGATGCGGGGAGGTTTTTGTTTTGGGGGTTGGGGCTGGCAGGAACGCCTGTAATCCCCTCTGATTAATTACACAGAGCAGTGATGAGAACGACCGGGCCTTCCAGGGAGGTGCAGTGAGGGATGAAGAAAGCTGGAAACTACCTGGGAGAAATTTGCAGGAGAAGGATTGCGCCACAGCTCCCTGAAAGCATTCTTTGGGCCATTCCCAAAATGAAATAAAAACAGGCAGTCACTAAGACAAAAACGCAGACCTGTTTTTTTTTGGATGGTTTTGTTTCCCAACCCCGCCCCGCCCCCCCCCCCAGGACAGTGTGGACAGCCTGTAGAAAGTTTTCCTTTTTGGCCCAACAGCCGAGATGAATCTCTCGGCCGCTGATCTCCCTAGGTGAGCCGACTTTCCACATTTCCGCTCCAGTACTCCGAGACGGTAATCACCAACATAACACTACAGCAATAAAACTGAGGCGGGCAGAGTTGTTGAACGAAGGAAAAGTACACTGATGCTTGTAATACGCAGAACTTTTTCACCAAAGCGACGCTCCGTCTCTACACTGGAATAAACAAAGTTAGACGTAGTCTATGCATCCGCAACAATTACACAGTCACGTATGCATTTTGAACAACACGGTATTTACTCCGCCATTGTAAATGTATTGCCGTTTATACAACTAGGATCATGAGTGGAACCTTCAGGTATACTTTAATTGTGAAGCACTAACAAGAGGAAGTACACATTTCGCCTACGACGCGGACAATGACATGATGCCACGATCTGTAGCTCATATCCAACAGATGATCCATAAACTTGTTTGCTAGTGACCTTGAATGACGTCGTCGCACCTCCACCCTCCCCTCGGAAAAATGAAAAAACAAACCGGTCGGCACCAGGGTGCGTGTTCTGGCCCCAAAACCGGGCGCGTATTCCGGCGAGATAAATGAGAGAGCTAATGAGCGGGAGCGGGCGAGCGTGTCACGAGTGGATCCTTTCCGCTGAGCGCCATCTGGGAAAGGCCAGGCAGATAAACAGGAGCACCCCCCCCAGAAACAGTCGGCGAACAACTCTCCACTCCAACCGAGGATGGGAAGTGAAGGGACGGGACTCGGTCTTATCAATAGCCGGCCAGATACAGGTCGTAAACGGCAAACAGGGCAAAAACGAGAGCAAAGAGGGTGGAGAGCCTTGCTGGGCACACATTCAATCTGGCCAAGACTCCATGGCCATCTCCAGAGGAGAACGGATGGAAAAAAACCCAAACCGTTCTCCCCATCCCCCCGGCCTAAAGAATTCATCAGACAAAAATAACAGCTCTGACACAGCTAGCATAGCGACACCCCTTTATGCCACAGTCCCTCTGGCTGTTTTACCTGAAATTGGGAAAGATTGCGTAGCACCCTACCCCCACAGAGCTGTAAAAGGTGGAGGATGACCAGGTGCAGATCTCTTGGACAGCAGGGGCGCTGGTCTGGTCGGGCTGGAGCCTTGACGAGCGCCGGGGTCACCGATAGTGCCCCGAGAATGCCCATCAAGGACAGAACTCTAAATTAGTGAAGCAGAACGGTGAGATTAGAAAGTGTCAGGCTTGCGTGCAGAAACACGTACTTCAGGGTCAAGGAAAGAACACAGAACAACTAGTAATTATAGCCAAGGATCCAGAGAGGCATCTGTTTGAACCTTTTCCCTCCGTGTTCGTGGCTTCTGTCTGTCTCACTTTAGACACGCAGGAGATTGCTTAGCAGGCCGTGCACAAAATCCAGGAACGTTTATAAAAATAGCAAAAAGGAACATGCGCTCTCTTCAACAGATCTAAAACACGCACTTAATGTTCATACCATTAAAAAGGCCCGAGATTGCAGCGTAGTCCCGGAGCTACTCTAAACCAATAACGGCACAACAGATGGGGCACGACAGACTCCCACAGACACCGGTGGCCTGAGCTCAGCCTGGTAGGTGAGCGCAGAGCCCAGGAGAAGCGCAGAGCTGCAGAGCCCAGAAGAAAGCTCAAAGCAAGCTGGTACAGGGCAAACACAGCCGATGTTTAAATGCATTTTGCAACTTCCAATGAATCCTTCAACACTCCTGCTATTGCTCTGCTGGGTGGAGTCAGTAACAAGGAATTCCCAGGCAATAAAAACAGGGAGTCTAACAGGGAGAGAGCGCCACACAGGCATTACTCAGGCAGGAAGCAGTCTGTTTATATAAGCGGAAACTCAATATCCATCTGAGGGCTCACCAAACCCACAAGAAAACAAACTGTGTATACACGCACGCTCTTCGTCCAGACACGCAGCCGAAGCGCGGCCGCAAGTCCCAGGCAGACGGCGACACCCCGCACCCTCCCACGCAGAGGCTCACGAACCAGGAATGCCCCATTGAGAACGACGCAAGCCCCGGAGCTCCAAACAGGGGGGGGCAGACATTACCAGAAAAACATTCTGTACGGGCTGACAACACACTACATGAGCACCAAATAATACCACAAAAACTTGCAACCCAAGCTAAAAATGTAATCAGTGAAAGGCAAGTACCGAGAATGTGCTTAGGAAAAAGAAAGTTACATTTTTTTTGTTTTGATTTCCAAGTGAAAACCCCCTGAATCCGAATAAACAATCTTATAACTTCAGCAGTTTTAAGGGGACAGCAGTTCGATCATTTTTGAACTACCTTGTAATGCAAACACACAGTAATAATGGTGGTAAAGGGCATTTTTGAGGGTCGCTTATCTCGCGGCTGTGCTGTATTGGATTCGTACAGTATAGCCTCGAGTTAACGGCTATAGGATTCTTCAGACAACTCGTCGTTTGCTCAACCACACGTCTCTGCCAAAATCAATCGGTCAAACGCTAGTTTCCATCATGCCCCCCACCCTCCCCATTCTCACAAATGTATTAGTCCATAGTCCTTTATTTAACCCCTCCAGACCTAGCAATGTGGGCCTTAGGGTGAAAACCCTGTGGCCAACTGTGAATCATCGCAAAGCAATGACAATCCCTGGTATTAAGGACTAAGCACCTCTGGGGAACCAGAGAACACAGACCAGTTATCAGCGGAACAGCAGTCTCTAGCCACCAATCTACATGTAATCCACCAGTTCTCACAAGCACTCAAACAGGGAGGCTTTGCCCACTGAGCTTCACCACTGCATGGCTTTCCACAGTCTATTTTATTCTAAGTTTCCTAAAACAAAGTGACCACCGCGGCTAATTGATATGAGAAACTGCAGAGCGATGGTTAATCGTGCTGCCGTCTCTTCGCTAGTTTGCCCAGCCAGTTCACAAGGCTGAAGTATTATTTGGTCGCGGAATCGCACGTCCGCAGCGACGGAATAATCGAATCCCCCCTTTTTAACGAAGTTGAGGCGCTCTGGGATTTGACACCTTTTTAATTGCTTCCCTTGCAGCCTCGCTGAAGCCCCACACCACGGATTTGTACACCACGGGAATGGATGTAATTGGCCTCCCCCTCCATTTGACAGAATTTTCTTTTCAGAAAGCCTGGACAAAACTATGGAACTCATGCTGGAAGTTACCGCAGCAACGTTTTGACAACGTTCTGGCTTTATTCAAGTCTTCGGTAGCTGGCTATTCAGGTCGCAGGCGGCAAACCCAATGTCCCATCGGCAGATCGCAGGCAACCCATGGGGAAAAAATTTAAAAAAATTAAAAACCACGCACACAGAACGACACCGTGGACGCAGAACTGCAGCAGCCGAGAGCCTACGCTGTCAATCAGGGCTGAGAACCTGTCGGGACGGGGGCGGGGCGGATGGCCGCTATTCCAGCTAGCAGCAGAGCTGATCGCACAGACAGGGCTGAGAGGAGCTGATAAGGACACTTCTTCAGCACAGACCAACACAAAGGACATTGTGAGACTTATTTATAGCACGAGAACAGTGCAGGTGGCCAACCGCGGGGCGGGGGAGAGAGCACTGAATTTAAACAAGAGAAGCAGCAGGTGACTGCAGCCCGCCAACACCCGTCACTCACACACCATTGTTTTCCTCTGGGACACGACCGAGGAGAAATACTTGTCGAACTGATGTTTCAAAATGACACGACAGAATTGAACCCTGACAGATTATTAAGACGCGGCTGACTCCCGAAAACCAAAGCACCGTCGCACAATTCTTTAGCCGTCCAACTTTTGACAAACAGACCCGAACACATCCCATCTACTGCAGCCCAAATCTATAATTCCGACATGATTGACAAACAATAGCAGAATGCATGAAACAAATTCGTTTAAAAAAATAAATTATTATTTTTTGAGGATCGGGGCAGGGCGACGCGCTGGCAGAGCAACAAGGAGATGAGCTCCGTGATCATCCCCTTCCAGAGGGAACCCAGAAGGTTTCAGCCGGCCGAGCAGAAGCAGGCGGAGAGGGGGCTGAGGCGAGGACAGTTTAACGCAACCGACACACAGCAGATCCGCACAGGCCTTCTTCAGTCACTCCTGCAACGGGTGGCGACAGGCTGCGATGGGTGGCCAGGGAGCCGTGCTCTCTACAGATGTCTGCGTGCAACGCAATGCCTCCCACTCCCGGGAAGAGAGAGAGAGAAACACACACTTTGGTGCAGCTGATTGTGTGACGCAAACCGGGCTGAATTAGGTTTTCACCTCGAAACGAAAAAAATTACACGTAGGCATCTTTAGGTAAAACTTACTCACTATGTGTTAAAAATGTTTGCCATATAAAATAAGAAGCCGTAGAGAACGCTGTCAACCAGAAGGAAAGTACAGACAGAGTGTATTGCCCTACTGCATGAGGTTATGGTCAGCTCTTAAAGTACACATAAATGTTAGGCAAACTCATTGCTGAGACAGGGCGTCTAGTTCTGTGCGCTCAATTTAGATTTATGAGGCTCAGGGGATTTTTCGGCTGGAATTTAGTAGTTAGGCTGGTATGCTTTAGCTAAACTAAAACAACTGTGCGATATAAGCGATTACCAATCAAAACTCATTCCCATTTAAATACATCCGATTTAATGGTCTTACATAGTTTCATTAGGAATGTATTGTGTTTTAGAGTGAATTTCGAATTAAAAAAATAAAATGAACCCACTACATTCCAACCAATATACAATAACACCTATACATAATAAATATAACTATAATATCTTGATTGAATCGTGACTAATCTCCTGCAGTCAGTGTAATATAGCAACTTTTATTGTAGTATTTTTAATGAATTTTACCCCCCTCTTCAGCCGGGTTTGCGCATTAATTTGTCTACCTTCTCAGTAATATCAACAGCGATGCTAGTCGATTAAACTCGACATTCGGCTTCGCTCATCTGGGCGCCAATAACCTACCGTCAGTTCATTTCTCCAGTCAAGTCATTCATTTCAAAACTATCAGTCAATAAACTACTAATACTAATATGTGTAACTGTGTCCTAAAGGCTTTTAGTTCCTGTGACTCTTGTCTGACACATTTATTTTTTGAAGCGTTAACTAGCCGTCACGGTGCTTTGCCCCTGAGAGCTACGACTCACGTCGTCCTGGTAACCTTACTCGTAAAACCTAACGAGCTCCAAACCTCCACCAGACGCTTTCCCCTCAGGTGATGGCCCCGACTAAACTATTCTGCAGCCTTTTATGCTGTGGCAGATTAAACCATTGGCTCCAGAGCTGTACCAATTTGGAGCTCATTCGATTTTGAATATTTTGACCCATTTTCCTATGAGAGCCCGTTTTGGGATTTGACCCCGTTTGCACGAGAGCCCGTTTTGGGATTTGACCCCGTTTGCACGAGAGCCCG
>JAOYSI010025008.1:52806-69895 GCA_025775065.1 Hiodon alosoides | reverse complement strand
CACTGGCTCAATCTGTTAACAGACCAAACCTAGAAAAGCTCACATCAACCCAACCCCATTCCACAACACCTGGTCTCTCTTCCTGCAGTTCATCCAGAGCTGATTCTTCTCTTTACCCACTCAGATCTTCCCAACAGCCATGTCAATGTCCAGCCATTTCATTCATGTTTGCCAAGGCGCGGAACATCGCTCTGTAATATTCCCAACCCCAATATGCTAATAACCCACAATAACCTTGATCAACACCTTTCTCCCCTCTTTTTTCTGTTTGTTGTTGTTTTACACGCAACTTATTTCCCCGGACAGCTACAGCCGCGCATTGTGAGGTACGAGGGCCCCCCGGTATTATTTAAAAGAGCCCTGAGAGGCACCCAACCTGCCCTATGCCATCAGAGAGCCATAATTGGTCTCGGTGAATTACGGCTCCGAGCCTCAGTCCTTCCATCTCTAAATTATCGTCGAGCCTCGCAACAGTAAGACCTTATAAAAACAAGAGGCCGTTCCAGCGGTGAGGACAGTTAAGTGCTCCTAAATCCTGCAGCAGGAGCGGCTGCAGCAGGGAAATGCACTCCGCTTCCATAAACAATACAGTAATGTAGGGATCGCAGATCTATTAGCGCGGGCTGGTTCTACCTGGGGGATCAGTGCGGTTTGAGGTTTGTCTCAGCATCCCGCGTGTGACAGGACAGGCACGGAGAGCTCACGCTGAGGCAACGCTGTCACTGTCACATCCAAGATGCCGTTGTGCTGCTTCTGAGAGTATGAAAAGTCTTCCCCACTCAAAACAAGCATGGAAAGGGGTTAGCCACCCGACTGGCTCAGATGCTAACGCCGCTTCCTACCGGGCACAGACGGAACCCAATGAGCTGTATTTTGGAGGTTTTAATCCAGCTTGTGCCGTTCGCCGATTGTGACTGGGAGAGCACGATGACGGCATCGGCCTGGTAAATCGGCAACACTCTTCTCCAACCGTCACTAACCAGCATCTCCTGACTGTTTCCTGGGAAACGGCGCCTCTTCTCTGACAAAAAAGGCGATTGTTGGAGGGTTATTGGATTGGAGGAGACTATTGGAGGAGACTAGTCATACTTCTGCACTCTCCCCATCTGTGGTGGCAATAACTGTGAACACAACCTCAACAGAAAACAAAAGACTGTTGCTGTAGTTTTGCAGCCTTGTTTCACGGTCTACATTTTTAAATAGATTGCATGGCTAGAATTAGGGTTTAATGTGCTGATGCGATAAAGTCTGAACAGCATTAATGCGATTTATGAACTTTAGAAAAGGGATATTGGAGAAATGTAGATTTAAGTGCTGACGTGCGTAGATGTGTCAATGAAAATCAAACCTGCTTCACAAAGTTGACAATGCGACAAATTCAGAAGGAAAGAGCGCATCCCGCTGGCCGCCTCCTGTTTGCCTGCTGATGTGGGCGCTTTCTCCAGCAGAGAGAATTCAGCTCCAGCTGAACAAAAGCATTCCTCATGGTCGCTGGAAAACCATCAAATGAAAGTCAATTACATTTTTTTTGCCAGGAAGTTTTGCTTCCCTTATAACAAATTAAAAATAAAAACCCAGCCCCACAGACACTGGCGTGGAATACCTATTAAGGAAACCAAAGGGAGAGGAGAGGTGTGCTGGAAATGTCTAACCTGATCAAAACCTTGCTCCCGTAGAATCTGCCGTTCTGGTTTCGTAGCGCTCTGTAAATCACGCAATGTTTTGATGGTCATCTCGCTGTATAGGCCTCTATTAATTTGGTGAATTCGTTTGGTGATTTTGGGCAAAGTAATCCGGCGTGGCTGGGTGGTCTAGAGGCGAACGAGTTGCCTGAAAGCATTTATGTTTGAATTGATCAGCGCAAATGATGTCTGACGAAAAAAAAACTCCAGTGATAGATCTAGTCCAGATGGACGGATTTCTCTCCAGGACGGTCACATTCACGTCTTCATTCCTGCTGTCTATAGAGGAGTACTTATTAAATTTGAGTATCCTGTAATCACACGATTTAAAGAATTCAGCATCAGTGCCAGGTTTTGCTTCCTAACTTTTTGCCATCAATATTAAATTGAACCTTCTTGAGTGAGTACAGTGACAAAGTGTAGTGAGCCTGGGGATACCAAATTGGTATTGCTATTTGTCTTTGAGAATATCCAAGACATAGGCCCTCTACGTCTGTCTTTTTGTTACAAGTGTCAGAGTTCCCATTAGGTATTGCACTTATTTGAAGCAGAATAAAAACTACTCAAGTTTTACAAGTATACTTAAGAGTTACTAGTATAGCAATGTATGACATCCAAACACTTTAAATCCTGTTTACCTTATGTACTTTAACTGCAATTTACTACTGTTCTTTGTCAATCTCATAGCAAGAGGGCAGTGTTGTCCTTTTAATTCTTCTGCATTATGTCCAGCAGTTTGGTCCCGTTCTTTCTTACTGTACATTTGCAGGAACTCACAGTAATCTATGCGTGCGCACTCACGCTCACCAGGTTATAAATAAATAGCCGTTTCATTTTGTGAAGTAAGCCTGTGAATTATGATGCTTTTCGCGTTGTGAGAAAAAGTGGTTGATATCAACTCTTTGTTTTGGTGTCACAGCGCGGAGCTTCAGTGGGTAACACAAACCAGATCTAACCCGCTGGCTTCACTGCTCTGTGGAGTGGAGACGTTATGTGTGTTCTTATTCATTTTCAATGTGTGTGTTAGCGTCGACATCGAGGAAAGAAGTCAGGATAATAGGTGTTTTTCGCTAACAGACCCACAAGTGGGCAGGGCTGTGCAGAGTGTCCCTTTGGGTGACTGGTAAGACAGGCAGCCTCCCAGACTAGCGCCTGCGGCGCTATGCTGCGTTGGGGTTCGTGGCCCAGCTTGCGTTGATTGGAGCCCCAGGATTGGCAGGACACACACACCTATGTCAACCCTACATCAGCCCTACATCAGCCCTACGTCAACCCTACATCAGCCCTATGTCAACCCTACATCAGCCCTACATCAGCCCTATGTCAACCCTACATCAGCCCTACATCAGCCCTACGCCAGCCCTACATCAGCCCTACGCCAGCCCTATGTCAACCCTACGCCAGCCCTTCATCAGCCCTACGCCAGCCCTACATCAGCCCTACGTCAGCCCTACGTCAGCCCTATGCCATCCCTGCATCAGCCCGACATCAGCCCTCCGCCAGCCCTACATCAGCCCTACGTCAGCCCTACGCCAGCCCTATGTCAGCCCTACATCAGCCCTCCGCCAGCCCTACGCCAGCTCTTAGCCAGCCCTACATCAGCCCTACATCAGCCCTCCGCCAGCCCTCCGCCAGCCCAACGCCAGCCCTACGTCAGCCCTACATCAGCCCTCCGCCAGCCCTACGCCAGCGCTTCCTGCGTGCCTTTTCTTAATGGAACACGCATGGCTGAGTCCCTCCAGGGCCCGACAGACGCACAATGAATCAAAACTTTGTGCATCTGACGTGCATTCCCCCCACCGATCGGCAAAGTTTCACTTCATGTGCATGTTTCAGATATGCCCAGGCTGTTATTTTTCCGAGCCGGTGCCTCCTACCCCCCCCTTACCGGCACCATTTCGTCACGAACAGAATTGTAGGGAAGGATCTATCCCTGACAAGTTTAAAGGTGTTGATGGTAGAGAGTATCGCACCGCTCTTGGTTATTTACCACTGTAGACTGTGGTAAAATTTGAGTCTGGTTCCCAGATACGGGCTGTGTCAGTTTTATTGCTACTGTTTTCTCCAAATCATGCTGAAGGCTGGTGTGGATGGTAACCACGGTGATTCTGGACCTGGGGAAAGCAGGTAATGACTGCTGGCCCCCTCTTTCCCCTGATTGGTTTCATTACAATTTTTTGTGTTTGTTTCATTTTTAAGTAAGTCAAGAGCACTTAATGAATGGCCCTCAGCCTCCACTTGTATTCAATAAACATCTGCTGCTGTACATGGATAAAATATATCTGTGAACATCTTTTCTGACAGTCAATAGATCACAGCGGGCGCCAGGGTTTTATATTGCATATGAAAGCGAGCTGGGGTTTCAGAGAGAATGCTGAGGTCCTCTCGTTCTTACCTGCAGCGTTCCAGGGTCACCCATTGGAGTTTGGGTGCTTTGGTGTGCTCATATTGTGGGAGACAATCAGCAATTTATTATTTTTTTTCCAACCCCCTCTGTCCCTTTCATTCCCGTCCACAAACTCACGGCGCTAGGGCTTTTTATGAAGACTTAGCACGTGATCTTTTTTATTGTGCACACCGTTGGCGAAACTGTGGTTGAGTGGTGCGAATGATTGCAGGTTTAAAAAATGCTTTGTGGGAGTATGTGACTGGCTGTCATTTTTCATGGGCGATACTCCGAGACTACCTCACTCCACTGCACATGGAGCATTTTCTGATTCACCGGAGAACTGAGGCTGTAGACATTGACAAAAACCTGATGTAAAGCAGTATTCACTTCAAAAATGTTCAGAGTGGATTTTGGACTGACACTGCGCGGCCGTGACCAATGACCTGTGCGGCGGTCTCTGCGTGAAAGCCCATGTCTAGGTCAAGGCTTCTGCTGGTGAAGTCATGCCCAGAATGAGCTGACACTCCTCTGGCCTGCTGCGCTGCTCTCCTCCGTCTTCAATGTGCTTTCTCCGCCCTTCTTCTCTCCGATTCAGAACAGTGAGGCGAGGCTTAGGGCTGGGGTTGGCCCGATCCACAGGAGCGGTTTAGTAAATAGACTGCCCTGCAGTAATCGCACTTTGTGTCCCGGTGGCTGTGACACAAGAACTTTCACCCACAACATCTCTCGCTGTATTTTTTTTTTTTTTGTCATGGGGAAGAGCAAATAGCTAAAAGGACATATTTAAAAAACTAAAGGGAGAGATATATTGGGATTAAGTGTTCGACTGCTTTGCTGTGTGAATGTCACAGATTTTCCTCCGGACGTATCGCTGCACACGGGCCAAAGTGGTAATCCAGACGAGACTGAGGGTGTTAACACCCGTCACATAAATGTGCATGCAAACATTCTCATTCACACATAAATGTGCATGCAAAAAAACATACTCATTCACACATAAATATGCATGCATGCCTGTGCACTCACGCACACAGACTCATGCACACATAAATATGCATGCAAACATACTCATTCACACATAAATGTGCATGCAAACATACTCATTCACACATAAATATGCATGCAAACATACTCATTCACACATAAATGTGCATGCAAACATACTCATTCACACATAAATGTGCATGCAAACATACTCATTCACACATAAATATGCTTGCATGCATGTGCACTCACGCACACAGACTCATGACAGGTGGTCTGTGTTATGTGTTGTGCAGCTCCATACCCACAGCGTGTTGCACCGGTCGGTTCAGGAGCTGGAGAAAAGTGGGTGTTTGTCTGTCATTAAGGTTCTTATCAAAGTTTTTTCTTTAGCCTTTGCCCCTCACTGTTTTGCGAAAACCTACAGTATGCTGCTTCTGACTCACTTCCATTATTATACGCCTTTAGTCATTATGTAATGTACTTTCCAGGAACAATGACTTTTATCAGTGTGTAGCACTGATAAAAGTGCAAATATGGAATTATTCATAAGGCTTTTCAAAGTTAGCCCAGACCCTTTTCTTTACAACAAACTCGCAAAACATGTATCGAGATATTGGCCCGCCGCTTGTAAAATGGCATCATCATTTTTTGTTGATAATTGAATAAAACAAAGGATTCATGATGTATTTGAATCAACCTTAGCATTAGAATGTGATTAACACAACCTCAACCCATCCGAACACAAACGACAAAAAGCGGACCTGTTGGGATCTTACAACTTTGCCAAAACAAAACTGTTTGTAAAAGAATAAGTTACTGATCCTTTGACCTGTGGGGAGTTGCCTGTGCTGTAGAGTGTTTTGCAGGAGAAGTATTTTAAGGATCATTGGAGTAAAGGACTGTGTGGGTCTTAGTTCCGTGTCTATGTTCTCCAGTAAGCAGTGTATGTATATTTAGTTTTTACGTTAAGACTAATAGCACACGTATTCAGGCAGAATGCTTACAGTAGAGGTGATTCACACACTTAATACAGGGGCGCTGCTGGCATGCGCGGTTAGCTCTCGTGCTAATTGTTCGACACCTCCACCGCCGGCGTGGGGAGAGAACAGGTGAAGTTATGTGAAGGCACGCCCAGAAGACCCAGTGAAGGGGGCCAAATGGGCTTCATCCATTATCCTTTCCACTCATTAATCTGGAATTTGTCATCGTGATGCCCTCTACGTGCTGATTAAATCCACGCCACTGCCTAGATTTGCATGCATTCCTCCAAAGGTAGGCCGGTTTAATATATACAAAGCACGCGAGCCAATGAGAGTCAGCCCTAGAGATCTCTTCTTCTCTCTTTCATTTTAGCATTAATCGATGCCTCCCCCTTTCAGTGAGATAACATCCAGAGTCAATTTTTTTCCCCCCTTTTTCGACTGAGAGTGCAAAGACCTGCACTGATGCAGATTTGTGTCATGTTTGCCAAGGCGCGGAACATCGCTCTGTAATATTGTCAAACATCGGCAGCAAGACGCGGCGTTTGTGCCGGAGACAATCGCGGGCGGTGTCTTTGGGAATCTCATCACGCCGATGATGCACTCAGCCACCGGAAAACGAAATGTAATTGGAAAGGCTTCTCCTTAAAGATGCCACGATGACCTTAAGGCTGTACTTTTTCTGTGTGATTTATGGCTCATCGCCCAAATAGCTTGAGTAGATGATTTCTTGATGCACTCCTTTCAATAAATGAACAGCGAGCTAACGCACTGGCCCTGCTCCAGCGCGGGCCTCCGTTTGTTACGCTGGCGCCCGTCTCGGCCTTCTGCCCAGCTGTGGAGAGCGGGAGGCAGCAGCTGGAGCCGCTATCCCTGGATGCGTAATCTACCTAAGTCACATGGGCCGCCTTGAATTGACGCTGCAGAACAAGTACTGTTCCCGCTCCGGGGCGTTAAAAGGCTTCTTACCTTATGGATGTATCGATGGCCATCCCCCCCAATTTTAGGGCTAGGTTTTAGGGCTAGGTAAGCCTAAATTGGCTGCTTTGTGAGGTGGGTGAAGGTCAGTCAAGTGGGTGAGATCTGCCAGTTTAGACACGGTACTAAGATCATGCTATAAGGCTAGGACGCTCGTGTGATTAAACAGCACAGTAGCCGTCGATCCACTGACCTCTTCGAGTGGGCCTGATTGTGGGCTCTAATGAGGCGGTCTATGGAGCGTCTACAGCGACGGATGCCACCTCATTCTGAACGCGCTTCACGTGTTTTAAGGCTTAAAGGAATAAGCAGAACCACGATCTGATCTCTAAAAGTAAGCTCTGGCAGCTGTCCTCCTTTCCGCAGTAGCCTGCAACACAGCAGCGGCAGATGTATGTGATGGAGGGGCGCGCACGTTAACCCCAGCGTCTCTTGTCCTGCCCTGTCCTGTCCTGTTTTTTTTGTTTTGTTTTGTTTTTTAATCCAGGCACTAGCGTTCTTGATTGTTCTTAGTTCGGATGTGATCTGCTCAGAGGCGTGCGCTCATTTGCACCTCGTGTTTGAAAAACATAACGCAGAGGGTTTCAATAGCCCGTGTTTTATGTAGCGATGATTTGTATTTATTTCTGCTTTGTTTTGACGCCGCGATGTGACTCCCACTCTGCGAGGATGTGATTGTCTTTGCCTGTTGATGACATGCCGTAATCAGTGCCACGGCAGTTGCGATTTATCTTAAATGCAAATGTATTATTTTCAGAATGATAAGATTTTAGTGTGAGTTACGATGGCTGGGTTTCTTTGCTCCACTGTGCGAAATGGTACCTGCAGTCAATATCATGCTCTGATATTTTTTTTTTTGACGGGTACAAATTTTTACATTTTTCAAGCGTGAGATCGGCATATGGAATGCGTAATAAAATGCAGCTATTTTCATAACACATATTTATTTGTATATGCAGTTTTTTGTTTTTTTTTGTTTTAAGGTGTGCAATGACAAGTGTGGTCCAGTGTAAAACTATTTAGCAATCTTTTGTTTGGCCTCTTGTTTGGCCTGTCTCTGAGAAAAGCCCTCTCAGCAAACTGCTCGTGCAGGATCTCATGTAGGATTTCATTTGGCGTTGTGTGGTTCTGCAGAGGCCCACTCATGCTTCATTGTGCAGAGAGGCAACAGCTCTCAGCCCTCAGCACGCGGTGCACGCCGACCCGCCGTCAGCACTTTGGGGCTTTTTCTGCCGCCTCAGTCCTGCCACAGGGCAGCCGGCATTTTGTGTGTTGTTACGCCGTAACGCACCCCAGGAGCAGCAGAATGTGGGGGCTTTTGGCCACTCCCGAAAAGGTGCAAACTTTAAGCCGCCTACTCGGACAATGGCCAAACAGCTGTGGTTATTTTCTTTACGTGTGTGGGGTTGAAAGGATTGAAAGTACAAAAACAAACTCTGTTTGAAATGCATGCTGGGTCCAAACTGCTGCTGTTGAGCAACAAGAATGGATTGCTAAGAGGGAAAAAAATCCCGTCCAGTTGGCAGCTGATGGTTGATACTGCATCGATAAAGCTTGCGTTGACAGTTAATTTCACAAAGGCATTTTTTTTTTTTGTGACCAAAAGAAAACTCTGCTTGAAGGATGGAATAATTGATCCAGAATTGGAGTCCATTATAAAGCATTGGACTTGACTGTGAGACGTTCATAAGCAGAGCTGAGCTAGCTTTAATTTTGCCGTTAAATGATTGTGTTTGTGAAGGGAGGTGGTGCTGTGCAGAGTTGTCATTTAGTTAGCTTGTGTTTGTGAACGGGGGTGGTGCTGTGCAGAGTTGTCATTTAGCTAGCTTGTGTTTGTGAACGGGGGTGGTGCTGTGCAGAGTTGTCATTTAGCTAGCTTGTGTTTGTGAACGGAGGTGGTGCTGTGCAGAGTTGTCATTTAGTTAGCTTGTGTTTGTGAACGGGGGTGGTGCTGTGCAGAGTTGTCATTTAGCTAGCTTGTGTTTGTGAACAGGGGTGGTGCTGTGCAGAGTTGTCATTTAGCTAGCTTGTGTTCTGGCCGGATGTCAAGATTCCATTCCTTCCTCTTTCCTTCTGCAGTGCAACTGTAGCAAAGACATGGTGAAGATCTCCATGGACCCCTTTGTGAGGAAGTTTCAGCCGGACCGGTACCAGGTGTGGAAGCAGGGCAAGGATGTTTGCACCATTGACCACACCCGCCCCACCCCCGGCACCACGCCCGAGCTGCAGAGCTGGTTGCAGCGTCGCAAGAGGTCCAGGCCCTCCGCCAAAAGGTACTGCGCTGCTGTATAGGTGAAAGTGAAACTAAACTCTATTTTTACATTTTAAAAACCAGAATTCTGGGGTTTCGCTACCTGCAGGCACTCTCCAGCCAGTGAAGTTTCATCAACCTGCTGCCTTATTGTGGTGTTATTTCTTAATCGCTGTCAATTCAAAGGGTTTGCCTGTTGGGGGGAAAAAAAAGCTGAACCTTGTCACATGCCCCTGTGTTGTGGCAGGATTTGTGGAGATTAGCCCAGATGCTTTAGCACATCTATCTAAAATGATGACATTATCAACATCTCAGCACACGTGATCTGGCTTCTCTTTAGCCATATGATCAAGCCCACCCAAGCCCCCCCACCCTGCTCAGCGCTGGATTCAGGAGCCTCTGCTCTTTCACACGCTCCCCGTCTCGTACGTTACCCGTCTGGGCTAATCTCGGCAGGCAGATAACAAATGTCGAAGTCCTTTTGATTTGCGTTGTTGCGCCCGTGTCACTCCCCGCAGTGTCATCCAATTCTGCTCAAAAATAGACAGCTTCAGAGTTCATCAAGCAGAGTCGGTCTAGGATTTATTGTTTGTTTTAAAATAGCCCTTAATGTGAATCATGCAACCCCCTTGAGCCGACTGCTTTGATTATAAAAAATGCGAAGTAGAATTTTCTGCATTTTGAACGTTTCTCTGTATTTTTTAGCAAGTGCATGCCACGAACAAACGGCTGATTGCGATGCGAGGGTACCGGCTACACGTGCCAATGACACGGATGTGAGAAGGTTTCGGTTCTGCCGGTGCGCTGCGTCTGATGGGCCTCTACTGCGCTCATGACAATGTTCCTCCTCCAGTGGATATTGATAAGCCCACTTGGTTTCTTTTCATAGCAGCCAGGGTCCTCTTTACCTTAAACCTCATCAGTGAGAAGGACGTAAAAGTGATTCTGGCCATCTTCAGCGTAACCCCACCCACGTCTGCCGGGGTCTTCAGGGTGCAATGCAGAAAAGTAATTAAACTCGTAAAACAATCTGCGGTTTGCCTGCCAACGCACCGCTCAGCGCTCCACACTTCTGCAGTGAACTTGTCCCATGAGGTGTCCAGCAGTGGCTAACTCAGCAAGCACTTAGGAATGACCTCCAATGCCATGCCCACATGCAGGAAATCCGGAGGTTCTTCCTAAACAGTGCAAGCATGTGTTGCCTAGATTGTTTGTCCTAATATTCCTCTGCTGGCATTCATTCTCTCCAGTTAAGTGTGTGGTCAAAGTTACGAACTGATGCTGTGTACAGACTTTGTCGATTCTTAATACTGTCGTAGGACAAGGCACGGTCATAGGACTATAGCACGCGTGTGTAGTACATGCATGATTTTAGTGCCACACACACATATTGGGATAATCAATCAATCGATGTATTTCTATAAAGCTCTTTTCACACGTTTGCTTGTCATAAAGACGCTTTACATACTGAAAAATACAATATGTCCCAGGCCTGACCCCCAAAAGCATGCCAGTGGCAACGGCGGCAAGGAAAACCTCCCTAGAGTTGAGAATATTGTTCACATTAGAGCTATATTTCTAATGCAGTCCTGTAGACAGTAATCCTTTTATGAGGGGATTGAAGAGTGTAATACATTAAAGCTCTTCATTTAAACTATTCTCTTTTTTGCTGATAACGCAAATTTTTAACTCCTACGGGTCAATGCCGTCAGATTGATGTTTTTGAACCTTTTTTTGGTATTGTATTTTGACTATACACATGCGTTTAGTCCTGTGGGTAGCATCAAAGGAACATATTACATATTTAATTGAGTTAATTTACCATTTTTTAAATGATGTAGGCTTCATATAAACAAACTCTGCTTTGAATCTGCATTTCTCAAAGAATAGCCGTCATAAATGCCCCTCAACACCGCGTCACCGAGACGGGCCTGCTGGCTGTAAATGTGAGTCTGACGGCCAGTTTAGGGGGTCACCGAGACGGGCCTGCTGGCTGTAAATGTGAGTCTGACGGCCAGTTTAGGGGGTTGGCATCGATAAGGAGCATGCATCACCAGCGTTTCTCTGCAAATTCTTCATATAAAATATAATTTTCAAAACTGGATTTCAATATCAGCCACTTGTAAATTGTGCTGTGAGATTTCTTTTATGGGGTTTGTTAAAGCAATTTCTGTTATACCTGACCGTTCCTGGAACCGGTTAGGAACTTAAAGTGCGTTATTACTGTAATAATTGGAGTAGCAAGTTTAGGGGATTGCTGGCGAGGAGGCATTTAAAACTTCTGTCAAACCTAAACCATTTGTTTCCAGGCCTGCAGTATTTGGCTACTTTTGCTCCACCTACAAAACAATGGTTTTGGTAATGTGTAGTCACGGGTTGCTATTTCCAGAAGTATTACTGGAAGTACCGTCACAACATAACTGTCAACTTTGAAGTCACTCAATGGGTGGAATTTACAGTGAAAAGCCTGAAATCACCGCTGAAAGTATTAGCGTGCCTGTCTCCAAGTGCTCCTGACCTTTTCGCCCCTCGATGGGCACACAACACATGTTGTACGCTTGGCTAAGCCAGTTCGCTCACGGTCGATTTTTCTGGTTTGCTCCTGTTGTCAGCTTCTGCAAACATGTAGTGAATTTAGGTTATCCTTGGGTTACCACGTTACGTGCCTGGTATTCCGAATATGATGGGGCTTTTACTCACACGTATGTTTTCTGACTATCGGGCACAGAATGTGTGTGTGTGTATAAATATATATAATCTTGTCCATTAAAATGTGTGAGATTCCCAAGGCATTGAGGCTGAGCGTGAGATATCATGCTAATGTGTGTAGCAGGTATTATCCTTATGGTTGGCACAGCATTAGGGAAATATCTGCACAAATTCTCCAAATTATCCATGGCAGCCTATGGCTGCATTGGAGAAGTGTATACTTCCTAAATAATTAAGTCGTTATTTCAGAAATAATATATTTTTCCCCTGTTTCTAATGAACTTCATTGGTGCCATGACCATAGAATTTGAATAGAGCTTGTAGGACAGGTACACTAATTTAAGACGGCATATTCCGTTAGTGTTATTTTGTGGTTTCACGTTTGGTCTGATTTGTTTATTTCCTCCATCTAACAGGCCTTTAATGTGCACGTCTACGTCCTCAATACTGTCACTACTGTAATTGTGTTCCCATTTCCGCAGCTCACAATTATGTGACAAAAAAAAACAAAAAAACGTCTACCATTCAATAATTTGTTGATTAATTGCCCAGATTAATCTCTCAACCGATGTAGCACTAATTAAGAATTAATGAAGTATACACATCAGCCCTGCAGACGACAAAGAGGCGTGCGGAATAATTCTCAGCAAGTCAGATATTGATTCGCATCGATAGGTGTTCTTTTGTGCATGTGATGGAGAACCGTGGCCAACATTGTAGCTTATTTCATGAGAAAAATAAAAAGATTCCCTCCTACGCAAGTTTACTGTGTGTATGATGTATATCCCCCCGCAGTCCCGGCGTACTCTTATATTTGGTGGGATGGCATGATTGGACTTCTCCCCATCCTATCAATACTATTTGAATATCAGTGTGTTTTTAAGATCAATGCGAAACCTTTATTACGTATGCAACTTTCACGTAATTTGAACACCAAATAAAACCGCGTATAAGCATTTGGGGGTTTCTCTGTGTACAGTGCATTTAATTCAGCATGTATTTTTGATGGGTTGTAGTCAGAGGGTAGACTGCGGTTGGCATAAAGGAGCCTGACTGTGCAGTGATTGACAGGACTAAATGTCATTAAGTAGCCTAATTGTGTGTAATTGCGGCACGCTCTCTGGCGCATTCAAGACCAATTTAGTCATCCACAAAACGCTTTCTCCAGCCATGTGTTGGGACGCACCCATCAAAAGTACATAGGTGCCAAGAGGACTATTTCTTTTCATCAAATGTTCTCATGCTAGAGGAAATGTATATTTTCAACCGGAGGACTTCACAGAAATGTGAACTATTGTCAGATTAGGCTTTGACGGAAACCCAGCAGAAATGATTTGCTTAAGAGGGACAGAGCTTACTATTCAAGCAATTCAGCAGAGCGGTTATGGGCAGTAATTTTAGGTGCTCAAGCCCTCAACCTATGATTCAACCACACTTATCTGTTTTCAATGAATCCAAAACAACAAACTATAGCTGTTCTGATTTTGCTTTATTCTGAAGCTTTTTGTCATTTTTTTCCTCATTCTCATTTAAGCAATTTAACCAATTTGTTCTTGGCTTCAGTTATTGATATAGCAGTATTTCCATAGCCGCAGTGCTAGTTCACGTCCCTCCCAATGGAAATGCTCTGCGTGAATTTATTCAGCTACTGGACCAATTCTCTGTCGCGGTACTCCAAAAAAAAAACATTTGCAGCTATGTTTTATCTTACCCAGATGACTTTATGAAAGTCATCCTTATTCATCACCATTTGAAATATTTAAAGTGCTATAGCAAGAACTCCACATTTCATCCCTAAAATATTTCCCATTCCACGTATAGCAGGCTCTTCCACAAATTAAACTACAGACTGCTCATTAAATGCATGTAGTTTTGAACGTTCCATACAACTTTAGTAACCCATGTTCCATTAACTTAAACATCACCGTCCCTTCACCTAAAACATTTCACACAGTCGTTACTGAACAGATCCCGCAGGAGTATTCCCTAACATGGCCAGTCTGGTTTTAGTAAGCGGATAGTGTTGAAAGAAGTGGATATGTTTGGCGCAGGTTGAACGAGCGGGTGGAGGTGCTGGTGCGGATGGGTGGCGTCGGAGGCCAGGCCAGGCCAGGCGTCTCGGCCCGATGCTCTGAGGAGGAGGAACGAGAGCCGGCTGTGTTAAAATGGGCCTCCTGCCGCTCGGTCATTTCTTAGGCGCGGTCTCCCCGTGGACTGCCGACGGCCACTCAGCCAAAATGACTCAAAACTCAGTTTAATTATGGATGGCCATTTTGTTTGGGCACGACGAGAGTCTGGCAAATCAACTGTAAATTGTATTAGAAGCACTCTGACGGTATGAGAAAAGAAATGAAGGGAAACATTTCACCAGATAGCAATGTCCCACTTCAAGCCGGTGCGCGTAGCGCGTAGTAAGTAAGCGGGGAGAAGTGCTGTCTCTCAACGATGGCCGCTTGGAACACGGATACTGTGGTACGTTCTGAGAGAGTCCACTGTGCACCCGGTTTGTTTAATAGTCGGACTAAGAAGTTATATATTTGTATTGATTTATTTTTACACACAATACTCAAACAAATACAGGTACATATTTATATAGCTTTATGGAACTCTTCCCACTTAGAATACAGGCTAGAGGAAAGAAAAAATGTCCCCCATTCTTTTTTCTCCTGACTGGTAATAAATATGGGCATGTCCTGCCTTTAGATACTGACTCTGAGACGGATACAGTCCCAGGCCTTATCCTGAGCAGCCAGAGGTGTTATCTGTTCCACAGTAGCCTCCATCACCCCCGAACGCGCTCGAAGAAGCTGAAGACGGCTGACGAGCCCGGGGCCGCAGAGGCCTGGACAGGGGGCGCCGGAGCGGAGGCCACGCAGGGTCCCAGCCCGAGGAAGGAGGCGATCCGGGCCCCCAGGAGGATCCAGCAGGATCTCCAACCTCCGGATGCAGTTCAGTTCCCAGGTGAGATTGGGTTCTCGCCCATGAATCGCGCGACTGGTTTCTCCTCAGAGCTATAAATCCAGCCATGACAGGCTCTGCCCAAGCTCAGACTCTCTGCTGTATGGGTTCTCTCATTTCCAGAATGGAGATCGTCTGCTTATTGGGGGGGGGGGGATATATCTGAAAATATGCACGATGTTTATGTGTTCAACTTCTTTATCATTATTGTCCTTACGAATACTTTGACAGGTGTCAGTAACTTTCAAAATTGGCATTCCTGAAAGTTTGAGGCTGAAGCATGGCAAAAAAAATAAAAAAATGAAAGTAATATTTTTTATAAAGGAACTTCAAGATCTATTGAAAGCAAAAAACCGCCTTCACAATTTTATATTCTGAGAACGTTTGCTTAATTTTCTTTCCTGTTTATTTATATATATATATATATATATATATATATATATATCATGTGCTGAATGGCATCTGCAAGTGACATGTCAATAATAGCTTTTAGCACTTAATTACAGCCTGAAACTTGGTCCAACAGCCAGCCATGTATTGATTGCTCAGCGAACGTGTTGTGTCGTTCAGGGGAAAGCCAGGACAACAAATGCCGAAAGATGTGCACCGTGACGGTGAGCTGCGTGGAGAGAGACGCTGCTCTGAGATGCGCGGTGTCCCCGGAGGAGGTGACGGACCAGCTCGGCTCCCATCTTCCCTGTGTTCCGGCAGAGACGGAGCGGCTTCGTCCCAGTGCCGGGGCACGTTCTCCCTCCGCAGGGATCCAGGACAGGACCCAGTTACTGTCTGCCGCTGCCTTTCCACCTCCAGCCAGTCCAACGGAAAATGCTCAGTTATCAACACTAAGTGTTTACGATGACACAGCCCGGTATTCGGGCTGCGTAACAGAGCAGATAAACACTGCAGAGGCACACCCTGACCCAGAGTTGAGGGACTGCACAGTCAGTTCTGCAGCACTGACCCTTGGAGTTGTGGAGTGTCCTGGCCTTCAGCTGAACTGTTACCATGCACCTCTGAGCCCCGCGTGCCCTCACGCCGCCGAAAGTGGTTCCCCTCCCCCACTCCTGCACCAGAGCGAGGTCAGCCCGTGCGGCACAGCGCCCGGCCTGGGGGCCCAGATGGCCGGGCAAGTGGCGCACAGCGAGATGCCCGCTCTGACCCCCGAGCTGACGGACGAGGAGCGCAGCCTCCCGCCAGTGCTAACCCAGGAGATGCCCTCCCTCACACCAGCGGTCAGCGCCGAGGTGGGGGCGCCCTGCCCTCAGGACATCCCCGCCGCGCCCGTCCTCTACAGGGAAACGTCTCCACGGCCGGACCACTTCCTGTCCGCCAAAGAAGGTTCGGATCTCCTCGCACTGTCCGCGCCGGGCCCTCAGGCGGTGCCGGGAGGAGGCGTGAGGGGCGGGTCGAGCGCTCCTTCTCAGGCGCACGGCGACGGGCTCCAGCGTCCCCCAACCCCGGTTCAGAGTGATGTGACCACTCCCCCTGACTTTGAGCTGGAATATGCGGCGTCTCCTAACTGTGAAATCAGCTCCTTAAGCGACTTACCTGGTATAGAATCCAGTACAGGCCGCGCCACGCTTAGGGAAAAGCGCTTTTTCACCGTCCCCTTCAGTGACATCACCTTCTCTCCGCACGGAAACCCTTTAGACGAGGTCGTCAGTGTGCAGAAGTGCCCCGCTCCTTTTCCAGACTCGAAAGGCCACAGCTCCGGAGTCCTGGCTGTCGAGCCCGAGCCCGAGCCCAAGCCCGAGCCCAAGCCCCTCACTTCGGGCATCTGGGACAACCTGAACTCCCAGAGCCCTGCCGTTCTGATTGAGAACGTGCATCCGGAGATCCCGGTGGTGCTGAGCGACGAGCGGCTGGCGTGGAGCGAGACGGCGGCGGGGGAGCGTCTCCCGCGGAGCGGCCCGGTGCCCGGGGAAGCGCCTCACTCAGAGGCCTGCGCGTCCCACTCGCCCCCCGGGTCGCCCCTCACTCAGGACGGGGACTCTGAGGCGGAGCTTAGCGCGGTGAGGGGGGGGGACTCCAGCAGCGAATCCACCGAGGTGGGGAACCTGAGTGAGGTGGAGTGTGGCGAGACGGAGACGGAGACGGAGACGGAGACCGAGCTGGAGCCAGGAGAGATATGCACTGTATGTGCCTTGATTATCCC
>JAOYSI010025008.1:0-39552 GCA_025775065.1 Hiodon alosoides | reverse complement strand
CAAACCTGACCGTTACACTTGGAATAGCAGCAGTTGGAGACAGAAGTATTGGCACATAAAAGGAATTATCCCAGAGTCCCTGCTTGTATTTATTGAAATGATTTTACAGCGCCGAATGGAAGTATTCAACTCATTTTTCCCATTTAAATGCGTCAGAACAACAAACAGTGAAAACGTTCCTTTTCATAGGAATATAGCCACTGTAACCCCTGTCAGAGGTGGCCACAAGTTCGATTTAAACGCACAAATTCAGAGTGACAGCTGTTTGGATTTCATCTAGAAGGGCTTAATGGACGAACTCTGTAGTAAAACCAGAGTGATCAATCAGATTTCCCTCTGCTGAACTCAGCGAATGGGCAGAATCTATCTTGCAGAAACAGCCCCGTGTGTGTGGCAGACAAGTTCCATAGTGCCCTTATTTCAAGGTCACTTCCCACACAGACTTCTCCCTAGTCCACAGTCATTTCGTCTGTGACAGAAATTCGTCAGAATTCGGTACGTTTTGTACATTTCTTCCTGAAATATTTTCCACCAAGATATTTCTAGTTTGTGCTTTTCACATGAACATTGCGTGGCATTTAAAATGAGTTAAAACACAAAAAAACTTACGTATGCCTGTATTGTATAGCAGCTGCAGGTTTTGTGGGCCTCTGCCTAATACTAGAAGGTGGTGAGTAAAAAGACCTGTGTTTCTATTGCTAAGCAGAATAATGCATGTGTGGGTGAGTGGCAGTCGCCACAGTGCATTGTGGGAGATAACTGCCATCCTTCTTTCATCCCATTTATATCTGTGAAGGTGCCTGTCGCTCAGGAGCATCCAGACATAGGACTACAGAGCGAAAGCGAAGACATTCGCTCTTTCATCACATGCCCTGTATGCCGTGTTCACATGCTTGTGACTGTTGTTGGCTGACGGCGGAAGCTGCAGGTACACTGTTGATTAATGGCTTAGCAAATATCTAGCTCCTCATCACTTTTTTCATCGCAAATTTCTGGACCCTGTTTTTCCTCGGACAAGCCAAGTTGGCACAAGTTGGTAAGCAACGGCGTGACGAGGACAGCGTTGCTATGCTGTGAGGAGGTATGTCAGAGATTTTGTTCCTTCTTTGTGAAACTATGACTCACCATGCGTGCCTGTTTGCCGCTCAGTGCCGGCAATTTGCGCCCGGTCTGCTGAAGGAGATCAGAGGAAGCCATTTGCCGGGGCACTGCATTGTCCTCACAGGAGCTCAGGACATTCATAATTTAGAGTAAGACCATTCTTAACGCATGACTTCCAGGTGAAAATGAGCTGCAGACACACTCACAAATCTCCTGTCCGAAAGGCAGGAGGAGAGAAGCAGGTAGCTGTCACATGTCAGTTGTGTTGAAGTTATTAACTCTTTCACTTGTGTGTGTGATGAAGAGATTTACCTGGAAGAACCAGTGCCATTTCTGGGAAATATGTATGTGGAAATATTTTAAGTGGGTAAAAAAGTACCCTTTCTGAAATAACTACATTTAAAACTGCTACTCTACAACCGGTTTAAACGCTCCAGGCAATACAGCAGCACCTCCTGTCAAGAGGAGTTTTGGACAGCACAGAAGTGCTGCTGCACCCTTGGGTCAAATGCCTCATCAAAAATGTCTGGGATGACGCAGACTGGTCCGTTTGCCTCCCAGGAGACGACACACTGCCCCCTACGGTTCTTCATAAAAAGAGACCCAGGGTGTCTTTCTGTTGACGTGTTGGCACACCAGTGACCATGGAGTCTGCTACGCCTAGAGAAGATCAGGCAGCAGCCGGCCAGCGTTCTGCTGATAGCGTCTTGCTGCCTCAGGAGAGCATGGTTTGCATCTCCGTTGCAACTCCTGTGTGGCCCTCGGAGAGAACTTCCCAATCACCAAGACCTTCTCAGTCAGGTCGAAGGGCAGCTTGTGGCATCACGACCCGTCCAGCCTGCGACTGTGGTCGACTGTGAGCGATCTTCGCTTTGTAGGTAGATAGGCAGGCTCTGTCTCTCCTGCTGCTCCCGGTAATGATGGCATCAGTTTAGTAAGCCCACCGACGCTCGCCACGTTCAGATCAGTTGAACATCATGGATTCACGGCGCCGAGTGTGCTGAGGGCTACCTTTGGGGCTGGGCCCTCCACAGCCCAGTGAAGGTGACAGCATTTGTCTGGGTTTACATGTAGCTTGAGTGTCCGTACAGTTGTCCTTGGGTATACTTACCCGTTAGTGGTATTTCTTATTTGAAAGGGAACGTTGGTTATAATAACCATGGTTCTCTGAAATTGACCATCCCTCTTCACGGTTGCTGTGACGCTGCAGTGGCGGCGGGAAAAAAAAAAAAAGTCACATGACTACAGGGCTCTCGCGTGATTTGGCATAACTGCGGACGTGTCCTTAAATGGGAATAGCCCATTAGTGACGGTTGATATTTCTATTTTAGGGAACCGCGGTTATGATAACAACCTGCCGTTTTCTTGCGGATTCCCTCGCACTCTGCTTTAGAACGTCGCCGTAATAGGTCAGGTTATCTATGCATTTCAGAAAGACCTAATTGAAGTTTCCCCAGACCGAAACACAGCTATGAAAGTCAGTAATGAAAGCGGGGCTAATACGAACGTGACACATAGTTATTTCCCCCTCCTCGCCCGCCTTAAGGAAAAAAATTAATTTCACATTTCATAGAGCATTGACTGTTTCCAAGCGCGTAAAAGCCAGTATTGACAGGCCCAAGGAGATCACATCAGCTCCGTGGGGAAATTTTCCGGGGAGGGAACTGACATTCCGCACCATCAAGGAAAGACCCCTGCATAAACTGCCCTCCGGCACCCTCCTCACATCTCGAATAGGACTAAACAGTTTTTGGTGTGTCCCGTCCGCCTGTCAGTCGGAGCAGGCGTCGAGATGAGAAATCAGATTCTGATTGTCAGCTCGTGCCGGAGGGCCATTGCACTGATACGTGTTTCACTTAATAGCCGCTCTGCTTCCCTTTCACCGAGGCCGTGGGTCGCAGAGGCATTCAAATTATTGGTCGCCGTTTACATGCTGAGTTTAAATAATGAAAGGAGAAAATCTTGACTATCACCTCATGTAAGCTTGATTAAAAAAAAAAAAAAATGTTCCAATGTTGTTATTGGAAAGGGGTTGAGCTCTAAATAGCGTGTGCCCTTCAATACATCTGGATCACTAACTGTATAATCTCTTTAAGTTATGCTGAAATATAAAATTGTATGAATAAATACATTAACTTTCTATGTCAGTAAAATAAGCACAGTTCTGTATGTAAAGCTGACGGTAGATTAGCGAAGTGACTTGTGTATTGTGTCTAAAGCTAACTGTAGATTAGCAAAGTGAGTTTTGCGCTGTATCTAAGTGTACGGTAAATTAGCAAAGTGACTTGAAGAGTGCAGACTGTGCCGCCGCCCTCCCCCTGTGGTCACTACCTGACACCTTCAACCCCAGAGGCTCTCCTATGGGACGCTTCCTGTGGAAGTGCTGATAAGGAATTTGGTGGCGTTTGAAGCCCTGCCTGACAGATGGCTCTGGAGTACTGGGCTGATTTTATTTTATTGTCTCCAGCTACGCAGAACAGGCCACCAAGAAAAGAAGGCAGCCTCAAACTATTGGACTTTTTTGACTCGTGCGCTAACACTCGTTGTATAGGAGGGTCTAAGTTTTTATTTTAGTGATACAAGCTTGCCATTTCTGCTGCTTGTATATTAAGGCTGAGAATACACATACAAAAGTTTTTCCTAACCCTTGTGAAAACTGTGAGCATGGCTTAGTTGTGATCAGATGTGGATGAAGATAATCATGATCTGGTAGATTAGAAATGAGCAGAAATTTGACCGTTTAAAATTAATTATTTGAAAATATGTGGAGTTCACGGTCTAGTTCTGAAGGAAACATAATTGAAGTATAGCATTTATATTGACGATGCGCAAAAAACGGATCTTTTCCCCCTCTTTCAATATCAGTGTACAAGATAATACTGGGATCTTGTCTTATAGAGTTAAGGTTTTCTGATAGCTAGAAATAGCCAAATTAATGCACACAGATTATTGGTTAATTTGTAACGTGGCACCGGAGTGTGTGATTTATAATATTAATGGAATCTGTTTCTGTTTAACATCTCCTGTGACACTTTTGGCTACTTCTCAGTTTTCAGTCATTAAGCATCCTGGCATGGTGATGGGATTTTTGGCAGCAAAAGCTGTATACATCAGTGTAATATATAGTCCAGGCACAGAGGGTTCTGTGCCCGGCCGAACCTGTAATCATTCTTCATTTCTGCACTAGGCTTCCCAATCTGACTAGTGACACACACCTCGTGATGATCATAATGCCGCGGTAACTGGGACCAGAATGCCACGCTACTGCCAGGACGGACGGGAGGCCGAAAAGCTCACTGTTCCTTATTGCTGTTTGTCTCTATTTGTGTGGCTTCTATTTACAGCCTGATAATGGTGTCACCTTGGATTTTCCCGAGCTGAACCGCTGAGTACACCTAGTGCAGGCCTATTCAAGCTCCTGTTGGCCCTCCAAACGGTGAAAGAAGCTTTTACATTTTCATCGTACGTCCGACCCCAAAATCTTCCAATCAGTGAAACCACCACTCACGTATGGATATTTTGAGACAAGCCGTCTAGTGCTGAGGCTTACGTGGTGGCGCGTAGTGCGTACATTGGAAGGCAGAGACTGTCTGCACATGTTTAGTCCAGATGCTGCTCGCAGTGTAATACTTTTATAGGCTGTTGGCAAAATATCTAAAGTAACCAAGGACCGAGTTACGACCCGATACAGGTGGTGCGTAGGGTTCGATGGTGAAACGACTCACACAAAGAACTTTAGCTTTCTGTACTCTTCAATTCCACTGAGATACGGAAACCCGCGCGCCTGGCCTAGCGACTGGAGTCTTAATGGAAGCCCTGTTAAAGCAGTCCTCTGCTATCTCTCTCTAACCAGATCTGTCCTGGAGGCAAGCGGGTGTATTCACCCCAAACAGGTGTATCTCCTGTACACGTTGTAGGATATTTCTACCATCATGTAGTTCTTCTATTCTTTCCCTTTGTCTCTGTGCTGAATGTCTAGCCATGTGCCATCTCCATTTGATTTTGTGTTTGTGTTCAGCTTTATAGCTGAGTCCCGTGATTTTACATAATTTGGCTAGAAACTACATAAAATAAGCAAACAAAAGTTGCAATTGTCTACTTTATTTTACCATATTAATTCCTGATATTCATGAATGCCTGTCAAATTAATGGCACAGATGGCTCTTACAAAACATTAAAATATATTGTTGATGAAAATGATCAATTCGTTTGTCATCGAGGAATAGATTCACAAAAATACGTAAATAACTAAATAACTTAAATACATAAATAACTCTTGTCTCAACGCTTGCTTGTAAATGCAAAGCCATTGTGTAATGTATCAAATGTGTTGGTGTTGAAAAATGTCGTTTAAGGAGGCATCTTGTTTGAAGTATCCAAAGAACCGATGCTATCAGTACTGGAGCTATTTTACTCTAGCCCTGTCTTGCCCTGACAAAGTGAAACCTCCAACAGATTCCCAATGTGTGACTTTAATTCTTGAAGAAACAATGAAAGACTACATGCTGGCTGTTTTAAAGAAATTTCTGGTCATGAACAATGTAAACCAACCGTTCTGTATTATAGCGTATCAGTGGATTGTTTTGTGGAGTGTTGTTGTAGGATAGTAATATATTCTACTTTCCTGTTCTGTGCTTATAGTTTTATATTGTTACCTCTTTATGCTTTCAGTAATGTTATTGGCCCCATTGACTCAAGTAAAAAAATACATTTCAACATATATGTCTGCCAGGCTGTGGGCAAAAACCACAAACTTTGCTTTATTACTTCACATGGTGTGCAGAAAGTGATGTTTTTACAAGGAAGACCGGACATGTCTTTGTGGTTTTGAAAGTTGAATTCAAGCACTTAAGAAATAAAAAAGACAAATGAGCCGTTTCTCTGATGGAGACAGCCCATCAGAATGCCGTGTAGCGGTCTGCTCTGGTTTCCTGCAGTAGGGAAACAATGATCACATCTCCCCTTCCATCCCCGGTTCATTGCGTACTGTTTGTTTCCCACTCGCCCCCACAGGTCTGCATCATTATTATTATCAACTCAAGCATTGTGAAGTCAAACAGCAGGATTAGGTTGTGATGAAAGCCTTTCTCGGGACAAACTTGGAGGCTTGAGTCTGGGTTCTGTGGCCACAGAGACAGAGGGGGTGGGGGGGGCCCCAAACTTCGCCAACACTCTATGGCTTCTTCATTGGGGTCCATGTGACCCAATCTGAACCCTCCCTGTAATCCCAGCCACTCGTGAGTTTAGCATGCTAACCAGCCCAATGTGAAAGTGTTATTGGTTAATGGTTGCCCACAGAGTTTCCAGTGTTCTTGCGTGCCTCGGATTGATGCTGGGAGTAGTGGAGGAACCACTACTAGGGTGTGTGGAATATCTGTAAGTAATTACAGTCAAACCCATTTGGAAGGCAGAGACTGTCTGCACATGTTTAGTGCAGATGTCCCTCTCCTGTGTGTTTTCCCCTATGGCCGTAATGCATTAGTTTCCCTGACCATTTAGCCTATTTAAAAGACTCGTATTATGACTTCACAATTTGAGGTCAGTCAGACATGACATGTTTTGCACATTAGAAAGAACACGCTCAGCATTTTAAGAAGCTGTTATATTTCCATCTGCACTAGATACCCTAACACATTTACAGCTGAGGGTCCGAGAGAAGGGTGCTGGTCTGACGGATTGGACCTTTTTTCTCCCCCTTTACCGATATTTACACTGATTGATGAACAATTAGGAAAGCACAATATGTTTACTGTGGTACTTGCGGATGTTTTTACCTAATGGCCAGATATTGAAACCCAATGCGTTACAGTCAAGTCTTCCACATTAATTTTTTTAAACCTAAAACTGAACCGAGCATCAGTATTAGCTAGCAATGTGCTTCCCTGGCAGCAGTATTATTGGCTGAAAATGGTGAAAGAAACCACCGGATCAGACAGAAGTTGCTGTCGTTAATCACTGGTATTTTCTGCATTTAGGGCAGAGGGTGTTGGCTAAGGTCTTATTTTCCCCAGGGTCAGCAACGGGGCAGCAGTTTCAACGTGAGTATTGTCTATATGCTCTGCTTGTAGCAGTGGTATTGGCTTGCAACGCTGAAGCCAGCTGTAACCTAGGTAATTGAGGTAAAACAACTCTGATGTCTTAGCTGATATTTTCGGCAGAAGGCTTTTTGGCTATGCGTCACCATGGTGGGTAGGTTTTGCGAATCCAATGCAAAACATTACCTGTGTTTGGGGGGGTGGGGGGTGTTAATTTGATCCTGATTATCACCCTTTTAAATTTGTTTTCATATAAATGATAAACAGTGTTTGGGTTGGTCTTTCGTCTCTGCCTTTTCATTCTGTGAAATGCGGACCATACATTATTGATAATGCATCCTGACACCCATGACTGACACTTTCATCTGGTAGTTTGTCAGTGAGCCTGCAGTTGTTTTGTCTGTAGTTCCATCTGCACTAGTACCTAAATAATTGTAGTAATTAAAAGAAAACAAGAATCACATACCTGCTAACAGCGTAGGAGAACAGTTATAAAATGGCAATTTTGATCATCATTGAAAGCTGATACTGATAATTCCGACTAGAGATTTCGATTAAAATTTGATTATATTAAAGACTAATGAAAAAGGGTGGAAATCGGGATAAAATGAACACCCGCCTCCTGCTGTGTGGCTAATGTTTTGCACTGGATTTGACAGAACTACCCGCCATGGTGGTGCGTTGCCAAAATGAACCTTCCGCTGAAAATATCTGTTTTGGTTTACCTCAGTTTAAACATTTGATAAATGATAGGTGCCAGATTTAAATTATAACACGTCTTCTTAGAAGCCTAGAGAGAATTCCTACTAAAATGAATTAATTTGACAGTCGGTGATCTTAATTGCATGTATCTGACCATATCTGCAAGTGTGTCAATTACAAAATACAGTAATTTCAGGCAGATGTTTTGCCTACATTCTGCCTTTAGAACAATGACTTTAGAACTGCCGACTGCAGTAGAATAGGAACTGTGTGTATCTTTAGGTTTTTAGGTCTTTAAGGTGAAATCCATCAGTGTATCATTGACAAATGCAACGTTGCAAAGTAATTTCCACGTGTGGAACTTTAAAAAATAAAATAAATAAATCTCTTCCCAGTGGTTGTGCATCTGAAAACGAGATTTTTGAAGCATCTGGAGTCAGTTCAGGTTTCGCGTTTTAAGATCAGTGGCACGGAAAATCTAAACTGACGTTTTTTATTTTATTCCTTGTACACAGCTGAATCATTAACTTTTCTTGTGTCCATTATGGTCATTTCTGACTTCCTGTGAGTTAATATGCACTTAAAGTCATCAAAGCCATGCAACATTAATCTACGGCGAGTATAAAACCTTTTCAAAATAGCACCCTCCCAGCGGAACTGATGTACTGAACAAACCAGCCCATCTCGGGACTGGACAGCCTTTAAAAGCATGGTGTAAGCAAGCACGCATTTGCTAGGGATGGGTCTGAAAAATAGGATTCGGCAACACCGTACACGGTCTGACTCGCACATAATCCTACTCAGAAAAGCGCCCCAAAATAACACCCCACGCGGAAGGTATTCTTTAACCAAACGTCTTACGTTTGTCTTTTATTCCCAGAACATGCTCTGATATATATTTTTTCAAATACAACAGTTCACTTTAGTTACCTTGCTGATTCTTTGAGGGGAAAAAATAGCCTCCCATAAAACCTATTGATCACGCTGTCAAATTTAAAGGTCGGCAGAAGAGCTGCTGAAAGCAAGCATACTATTTTTATCTTTCTTCCGTCTACCCTTATATATAAGTGTATAAAAGTAGGGTGGGCTGTAAAGGAAGTGTCACGCATTTAATATGCATGGCACAGTTTCTCATTATGGGTACACTCTTACATTTCTGCGTAGTGGTGCGTTATATTTTAAATATATTTCTCATTAAGGGATCTGTCCTGCTTGGTCCCATTTACCTGCTTTAAATCCAAGCTCCAACAGGCAGTGACCCATGCTCCAACAGGCAGTTTGGAACTGCGGACAGGGAGGTAGAAAACGCCCAGAGGGTGCGGGGCGGCTCTACGAGGCAGAGTGCGCGTCGACGAGGCACTGAGGCACAGAGGTTCCGAGGCACCCACCGCGCGCTATATATAGAAATCTATACGTAAATGAAAAGTGTGTTCCCTTTCCAGTGCTAGTGTAGATTTATATTTTCATTTTCTTTGGCCCTGGGCCCTTTTGAAAATAATGTAGTGTAGCAACCAACTCGAAGCGCAAGATACAGAGGGGAAAGGGAATGATACCCATCTAAGCCGTATTCCACATGTCGATATCTATATATAAATGCACACCGGTAATGAAGGGCGCGATGGTTTGGGGCATGTTGTGATGGGAGCCACATCACGGAACCGGAGCCAAATAAACGGCGTGTTGGGAGAAGGCCGTCTCGTGTGTAGTTGTGGGGAGTTAAATGATTTAGAGTCGGGCTGTTTATCAGCCCCCCGGTAAACGGGCAGTCTGTGCGTTTTGGTTTTCGCTTCGTCTCGATGATGAATTGTCGCTGCGCCCGCGGCGCAGTGTCTCCAGAACAAACAGGTTCAGGTTGAATATGAAAAGGCCTTGAGCTAAGACTGGTGTGAAGGACAGAAACACTTACTATAGAATAACCACGCTGACATTTAAGGCATGACTTCCACACGCTGTTTTGTTATAAATAAATGCAATCGTTGTGTTTCGTGAATCAGTTGAATGCATGGTATTTGCAGGCTTTTGGTCGCCTCTCTCGTCAGCCACCAATCAGTCAGGGTGCAGAGCCTCAGCGTGTGTGTTGACTGTAAGACCTGGCGGATAGACCAGGCACCCCTAATTAATTGATCATGGCCTCTCATCCGGGATGGGTGAACAGCACATTGCACTTAAAGCTGAAGTTGTGTCTCAGTCCCGTTTTTGATTGCTTGATTGTTTAAAAAAAGGAAACCCAACTTAAATGCAGCCTGCATGGTTCACTGGTAAAATGTCAATACTTAAATGGACCATTAAATGTATCTTATTTCTGTTCTATATCTATAGTTTCTACACATGTATATGATCCTGGAAAGGCTGGATAAAAAAAAGACAGTAAACAGAAGGTCTTTAACAGAAAATGTCATTTAGTTTTGACTAAAAACAACGATAATGACCTAAGAAATATCATTGGATTTCTAAAAATGAAATTTTGACAAAATGTCTTTGTGAAATGGCCCTGTCAAGGAGCATTTCCCCTCAGTGCTCATTACCCTGCTGGTTCTTATATTCTCACCCCAGATAGGCTGTCAAGGGAATGTCAGAATTGTGCTTCAATTCGACATCCTGTACAATCTCCTCCTGTATCAAATACATAGCAATAGCACGGTGACCACACCGCCAATCAAATAACTATAGGAAATTGTTGCAGCATCTTTCGCCATGTGAAAAGTACCTTCTTTTTTTTTTCTTTTTTTTAAAGCTTGGAATCTGAAGTATTTATTTAAGAAAAACGGTAATACTTTATTTCAAATGTTAAGGTAAGAAATTTGGCATTAATATTGCTCCAAGACTGGCATTATCTCCCTGAGTGAGCCGTACAGCCTACTGGCATTTGTGTGAGCTATTTTGATATTGTAGGCGGTTAAATGAGAACTTCTCAAGTCTAGAGCTAGGTTGATTAGTAGGAAAGAGAAAAGGTCTGCCCGTATGTGGAGATCCAGGTGTGCCACGGATTATCCCTCAGCTAAATGTCTGAAGATTAGCTGGAGACGCGTCCTTCGCGCGAGACCAGTGAGCCGTAAAATGGCCCGGACACAGTTGCGTTTATTTTCTTTGAAGCTTATGGAACTGAGGAAGAGGAAACATTCCATAGCCCCATCGGTTAGCCCTCTGATTGTTTCAAGTGTTTCCCCTGACCTTGATTTGCAATACGCCCTCTCCGCATCAGACCCGGACATGAGCAGAAACAGCTGTCTGCTGCGGTTACGGGTTCTAGGCTCCTCGCTTCTCTACCCGGGTGTTTTAGGATAGCCGCTTCTCACACAGCGGCAGACGCCTATCCAGATTTATTAACGCCCTTTGACTCTGCATGGAATTAACCGCATCTCTTTGGAGAATGTAACCGGAGAACCTAATGTTAAATTACAGGGAGAATCCTCGTTTATTTTACTACCAAGCTTCTGATGGTGGAAATGATCCCTCGATTAAGTTTTATACTCAGCTGTTTCCATATGAGAGCTAAAGGACAGCCAAATGCGTCTAACCTCCTTCTGCTTTGCTTCCTGTGTTACTGCTGCTGACTGTGCTCCGAAATGAAAGAGAAGGTGCTAAATGCGTGTCCCGCTCTCTCCTCAGAAGTGCGTCTACTGCCGTAAGAGAATTAAGAAGGTTTCCGGCGCGTGCATTCAGTGTTCTTGCGGCCGCTGCCCGACCTCCTTCCACGTGACGTGCGCGCACGCCGCCGGGGTGACCATGGAGCCTGATGATTGGCCGCATGTGGTGTTCATCACCTGTAACAGACACCAATCGCGGAGCTCCAGTGCTGTGAGTACTCGCTCTTGGCCGTCCCGCCTCAGCTGGCGTGCCGTTAGGCTGCCGCGACAGAGAAGAAATGCCACAGTATTGTTAGCGTTGTTAACAGGTCTCTGTGTCCACTGCAGGATGTCTGTGGTTTCTGGACGGCAGCTACATGTCACACATTTTTGGTATTCTTTCAACAGAGGAGCAAAACCTGTAAGAAGGACATTGTGTTAGGACAGACAGTTATCACAAAGCACAAAAACCTGAGATACTACATCTCTCGAGTCACAGAGGTCACGTCCCAGACCTTCTACGAGGTCATGTTCGACGATGGCTCCTTTAGCAACGACACCTTTCCGGAAGACATTGTGGTAAGTTCACTCCATTAGCTCTCTTCCGTAGACGTCTGTATATGTCTCTTCTCTATTTCACCCTGGGGTCTCTTTGTGTTGCCCTGCAAAAACACCTACTAAATAGCGCATAATATAAACGTGGTGACGGAGAGCTAACCATTGTTAGCGGTATTGATTGAGTGAGTTTTACACGTAATGCTTCAACGCGCACAGGAAGTTCGGTTATCATCGCCTCACATTGTTAGCGGTATTGATTTAGTGAGTTTTGCACGTAATGCTTCCACACGCACAGGAAGTTCGGTTATCATCGCCTCACATTGTTAGAGGTATTGATTTAGTGAGTTTTACACGTAATGCTTCCACACGCACAGGAAGTTCGGTTATCATCGCCTCACATTGTTAGAGGTATTGATTTAGTGAGTTTTACACGTAATGCTTCCACACGCACAGGAAGTTCGGTTATCATCGGCTCACATTGTTAGATGTATTGATTTAGTGAGTTTTACACGTAATGCTTCCACACGCACAGGAAGTTCGGTTATCATCGCCTCACATTGGAACCCTCCACGTTCCGAATGGCCCGCCCCGCGCCGCTCCCTGCAGAAGCAGACAGTCCGTATTGTCTGCATGAACACCGAAGCCCACAGAGCTGATGTGTGGTGGCAGGACCGAGACTCTCAGAAGTCAACTGGATTAGCTCCTCCTGGAGCAAAAAAAAAAAAGTTGGGATTCTTATGAGCAAGCACTTTTCAAAACTGCCTGTCACTAGGAATCACGTTGTCAGTCATGCGGTTGGCATCTGGCGGGGGATGGAAATTGGCAGCCTCCAGCTCGCCTGCGGAATGTAAAATAAGCTTCGGCCCGCTCTCGGGTGCGACCAGGGGACGGAGCCAAGGTGCTGGCCTCTCACTCAGGTCAAGGGTCTTCTTTTCTGCAAAGGTGGACTCTAAGAAAGATGGATTGGCTTTTAGAGGGAAACGACGGATTTCCCTATCTCTGCGGTTGTGTGATAAAATAATAAAATAATGTGTGACCAAATAATCTTTGGTGCAAAAGGGTCCTCCTTGCAAGTGTGTCAAATTTGGTTCTGTTTAGCTTCCAAACTGCTGGTTTGTCTGGCCACTGAATAAAGTTCCCAACGTGGCGTAATACCAGAGCAGAAGAGCTACAGAAGGGCAGATATAGTATGCCAGTGAGAACGGTACATTGTAGATTTTGGAAAACGAGATTTTAAAAAACGCACCCGTCCTTATATCTCTAACCCAGCATTCAGCTCAGATTCGCCCAGTAACGCAGTAACGGCCCAGACCCCTTCATCCTGCTCTGTCTGCAGCACCTTCAGCACAGGGGCTCCGTGTAGACCAATCTGAGTTTCAGTTCAGTTTCACCTCACCTTCATTCAGACAGCCCAGCTGGATGGACGGCGTGGCAGTTTTGCCCTGTGGTACAGTCAGAATATTGTAGCTTTCCATCTGACAAAGGCTGACTTTAAATGGCTGTGAAAATACTGGGGCTATTCTAGGCGGGACAACTTGGGAAAGGATTTACGTTTGCAATTAAATTCGGTAGCATATACATCTTGTAATAGCAGTTGTTAGAAAGTAGATATTGAGCAGTTAATTTGTGGGAAAGCGCTTTCTTGTTTTCTTTAATCCCAGTCGATGTAACATTTTTCTCTTTTTATTTAGAGCCCGGAGCTTATAGTTCTGACATTTCCCCCCACTGCAAGGAAAAGCAGCAGACAGCAGACAGCTGCAGTCATTACTCTGCAGTTAATATAGCGGCCCATTTCATTGTGAAGAAATGGAGTGATCTGGCTTTCGCCCTAGAGACCTCCAATGTCTTTTGTATGACACCTGTTTCGGTCTTGTACGCTGCTCTTCGCATCTCAGAAAGCTGGAATGGCGTTCGCTTGCCACTGCGGCCATTGAGGTCCGTGACTTTTATCATGTCCTTTAATCAGCCTTGCAGAATTGATGGGGCCTTTGGTATAGTGAGGATTTTTTACCCCTCCTTGTTACGCCGCAATCATGGCAGAAAACACCTAAAAATTGCACAGAGTAACCACCCTTCACTTGAGACAAGCCAAGCACACAGTTGAGACTGCATCAATAATAACAGTTTACTATAGCTCCCCTGATCTGAATAACAGAATTGTGTTACTACATTTATATAAGCATCTGCGCTCCGGTACAATGAAACGATACTTCTTAGGGCCTGTAGTAACTGAATGAACGGGCTGAGGATATTGTTTTCACCTTGAAAGGACATTCTTTAGTCAGGGGTTTCTCCACGAAAATCCTTCTACATTAACAGTGATGCCTGGTTATTGAGGTAGATCCTTTAATTTCATTGAGGTGGGGAAAAAGGCTCCTGTAATGATGATTAATAGTTCACGCTCTACACGTCTACAGAGGAATCATCTTGCCGGGTTTAGATGTCATCTGTATTTACTGGTTGTTTCAGTGGGTTTTTCACGGATTTGACGGTTGAATGATATTGGCCAACCTTGGCGTTACTGCGTCCTTACCCCCACGTACCAACAAGTGCAGTGAGTGAAAATCCCTATAGCGCCACCCGCGTCACGTTTAGTTCAGGCCTTGGAGAGTTAATAGATAACCTTAGCATCGTTCACCAGTGTCGAGACTTCTGGTGGGTAGGGTGGGGGGAGGCGGTAAAGAGAGAACCCCCCCCCCCACATCAGCTCGGTAATGTGGCTGGGCGGTAACACATGAGAATTGTTAAGGAAGAGTAATATTCCCGGACATCCTTACATCCTACTATTTAAACTATATTTATGCAGACGCCAAGCCCACTTATGTGGAGAAAAATACATGGCACAATCGTGGCACACACAGGGCTGTTTCAGAGACTGTCAAGCCTGCCTAGTGGTTTAAACAGTGGCAGTGGTATTACTGCAGCATCCCTGTACTTCCACAGTTAAGGATTCATTGTCTTATTGACGGCTTGGTCTACAGGCGAGCAAATCGATTATTGAATTTATGGTCATCCGCACATAATTAGGTTGGCTGGGGGGGGAAGAAATCCTGGGCCATCTGTTAAAGGCTCCCGGGGATGGATGGATGAAAACGCTGTAAAACGTTGTATAAACGCTGTAAAAACGACTGATGAGCTGTGAGGGTGCTGCTTGGGTTCTTCTGTGGATGCGGATTGGCATGGATCTGCAGCAGAAGAAACCGGACAACCGGAGTGCGCCTGGTCAGTTTGGTTCAGGCGGTTCCCTGGGGCACCACTGTCTGCTTCTGACGTCACCAGCGAGTGGGTCGACGTTACCATATTCACAACAAACCAAAAAAAAAAACACCCCCGAATACATAGCGTTGCTTATTTTAAAACTCAGCAAGGGTTCTGTTCATCGTCAAACCGTCTTTGCCTGGATGACTTTGCTGTGTTGCTGGGCAGCTTAAAATATAAGACACAAAATCTTCACCGCTGTGTTTTGGTACTCAGGGCGTAAGAAAACCGTGTTTAGGTGTCTTCACCCCTTCATTTTGAAGTTTGCCTGCTGTTCTAGGTCAAACTGTTGATTTACAAATGCATTATTCATTTGGGCTGGTGGGGCTCTCAAGCACATTCCTACATGGTCCCTTTATCAATGAATCATGACCCTTGTTACTGCTTTTGTGCAGTGTTGCCTTGGAAGAACTGTTTAAATATGTTATCTTAGAAGGAGTGCTTGTTGTATCTAAATGACACCATTTCATCCTAAAATGTATTTATTTAAATCTTTTGAGGTGCGTAGTCCTTCTGACAGTAATTTGTATGCAGGACTTGGTTAAAAAGAAACAAAAGAAAGAAGTCATTAATGAATGGAAATCGACACCATAGTAGACACCACTGTAAACTATTTCAAGCCAACTCGCAGAGAGGCGGGCGTGGTTCTCCACCCCTTGGTTCGCCATAGTTGAGCATGTTCGTTGTAAAGAAACAGCATCATCTCTCTAAACGTGTCCAAATGCAGAAGCCAGATATGCAAATGATGCCAGCGTAACAACCGAGACCCCTATATTGTTTCCGGGCAACTTATCACCTGTCCCACGACACCGTGCAACGACAAGCGTAAACAGAGGCTGCCATCTGCATTCGCCATAACTGATGACTTTCCCAGGAGAAATGTCAGGACGGGTATCGCCCACCTTGTTTCCCCCGTGCCGCACTTCATAGCGTGACGTGGCCCGCTCCGCAGAAGAGAAGGGCGCAAAGCGCATTAGCATGGCTGTCTCAGATTGAACGTGCCACCCCTCTGTGCCTCAGAGCAGGGACTGCGTCCGGCTGGGCCCTCCGGAGGTTGGTGAAACTGTGCAGGTCAAGTGGCCAGACGGACTCTTCTATGGAGCCAAGTACCTGGGATCCAACACCTCCTACATGTACCAGGTGAGTCACCTGCGTTGGGCCTTGCAGGTCCTCAAAATCTATCTGCCGTTCTGAGCATTCTAGGCAATAAGGAGTTACTCAGCTTGTCTAGGTGGGAGAATAAAGTGGAGTGTGTCTCACAGAGGGAAGATAATCTGAAATATTAAAACCTGTGTTTAATTATTCATAAAACCTTGGCGTGGGAGTTAGGAAGTTCTAATCTACATGTATTCTCTCTTTCTCTTTGGCTTTAGAGAGTTTTAAAGAATGTTTTTTTCTTCATATAATAGCCATGTGGGAATTTAGTGGGTGGGTAAGTACAGTGTTTGAAAGAATGTCATTACAAGAGTAAAATGAAATTTAATGAAGTTGGCCAAGAGTATTGCTTCACCAATCTGCATTGTTTTGAGAGCCTATTTGTGTGTGCGTATCAACCATTGGGTATTAACTGCGTTAAAATACCAAGTTGCTATCGGTATGTATTTAAGGTTGGTAAACCCTAATGTGTAACCAAGTTATCGTCTGGAAGCGGATATGAGAAAAAGCAATAAAGTGATTCTGCTAAAACAGCAGGTTTTCAACCCATAAATATGTGCAATAACAAAATATATTACTCTTACTGCGAGTTAGGGTTACAGCTGCCCTCATTTTACTGCACCCACTCCAACCGATGCCATATTGGAGCCAACCCCCTGTTTTTTTAACAAAGAAATACATAACAGTAAGACAGTTGTGTATACCTCATAGACTAGGCCTTTTAACCTCCCAAAACCCATTAGTTGGGCCTGGAGGCTTTGTACTGTTAGATTGTTCCCACCACATCTTAATTTGTATTGGACGTGTTATGATGAGTGTGGAGTTCAGTCATGGCTTTGTTGCAGTGAGAACGTGATTTGAGTCGGCAGTTGCCTTAACATTTAGACCCTTAATCTGAATTTCATTTAGGCCATGATAAAGATGGCCATTAACTAGCTATATGATGCAATTTTATCCAAAATTAAATCCAAAAAGATGTATGCATTTCTATTCCTTTTTCATTGTGGGCTTGAGGGACCAAAGTGCCAGAAAGATAACGCTGTCTATTTATTTTTCATTAGCGACAGAGGGCGCCCAATGTCCCAAAAATTAAATTGGAAAAATAAAAATCTTTTTTCGCTGTAGGGTTGAGGGACCAGAAAAAGAAAAAGGATAACCATTTATTTTTCTATTTAATTTTGGCACCTTTCCCCCTCCATAGCAATTAACCTAATAGATTAAAGGAATATAATTATTTGAAGCCTAGAATTTACATTGCCCAGCCCAGCTTGTTGAACGTACTGTAGAAAAAGAGAGTGCTTTTCAGACAGTGGGGATCCTTTAGTACACATAATATGTGAGAAGACTGCTGGAATCAAACCGCTTTTCTGACTAGGTCAGAAAGAATTCAATGGGATTGTTTTTCCATTTCTGTGGAAGGAAGTTTGTTTTTGAGGTATGACTGGAGTCATCAGTGTTTCCCTACTGCAGACCGTGATTGAAGCAAAGCTTCATAACAAACGGAGAGGACTACGCAAACGGCGGAGAGGTCACTGTGAAGAAGGAAACAATTCAAAGCGTTTTTATTTTTTGGGGGGTTTTTTTTCCCCCCCGACCACTGAAGGGGGAAATACGTATCTGTTGTACATTTTGGCTTGACGAATCCGTTGTGATCTGTTGCCAGGATAGAGTCGCTAAACTGTGCGTGACCCTTTCAAACCAACAGAAAATAAAACTAAAACAAACACCGGGGGTGAACCGGCTGGCTTTCACCTCACAGAAGGCAAAGATGTTTTTAACGGTCTCGTGCTACAAGTTCAAATCGCAAAAAAATGAAAACAGCCACAAGACGTTCAGAATTGCTTTGAAATGTCCCATTCTCCCGGCCTTTCATTTATGGCTTTGGCTGTTCAAAGTTCTTATACTCTCCTTTTGCTAACGTCGTCGGACACTTCCCTCATACGGAGAGACGGGGCACAGAAATAAAATACCTAAATTATAAACTGTATGTGTAGACTGTATGTGGATAGAAAGGAATGCTAGTTCATTTGTCTTGACCCCCATATCGGCCGTCTTACGGCTCCCCGGGAGTCAGTAACTAGGCCGACCGGTAGCTTGAAATTCCAATTCGGAGTTTTTTTTTTTTTCCCCCCCTCCTCTCGACACTGCCTCCCTTTCATCCCGTCACGGCGCATTAAGGCGTATCTGTATCTGTGTGTAACAGGCAAAGCCGACGTCGGCCCAAACTGGGCTCTGCTTTAGCCCTGCGCATTTAACGGAGGAGGAGCGCGCGCGATGAAGTCCGCCGATGCGGGCCGCTTTAGCTTTTGCTGTTGGTTCCATCGGTCTGTTCTGATGATCTATCTGCTAAATTGTCAAAGATCGTCTCCGAGCACTAACCCCAGGAGTTTGCGGAGACCTCATTAAAAGCAACGCACTATTGCGTTTCAGTGAGCGCGACGCTGTTTCGCTGCCAGATTACTTCTGAGCCTTTGTCGTGACCAATGACAAACAATGCCAGGCCAAAGTGCCAAAGGTGTGGGCCGGTTTTAGGATTGTGTGTAAATCCCTTCATGTCTGAGGTTTTTTACTGAAAATGTTTTTATCTACCACAGCAACATGTGTGGCAATTATTACACAATTACTGAGAGGCTGTTATTCTGTAACGGATTTTGGCGACTTCCCTCGCTAGATGCTTTGCCTAGAATTTGTTTTTGGATTCAGTGTTTTTTTTTTAATTGGTCGCTCAGTCAGTCAATTCTCCGTTCTCACCCTCTCCGATCCCCAAAGACTCAAACCAGATAAGGCTCCTGAGGCGTCTGAGTACCTGCTTTCCGATGGAAAAGGCAAAATTATTCACAGCAACAGATTTAGGTTTAAATTCTGCTGGGAACTATATCAATGCTTTCGCTCTACAGAAAAGCAGCAATTAACGTGGCCCGTTGTTTTAACATAATATACGTTCCATTTTCTCAAAGGGCTTAAATCCATTTGCTGATTTGTGCACCAATTACTGAAGATAGTCTCCTCCTTTTGAAAGATGAACAAGGATAGTAATCTAATTACATGGTTTATAAAGAAAGCAACAGGTTAAATCTTCAGCTTCAGCATGGGTTCTGAGCATGCTCTATGGTTGAGATAGGTCAGAAGGAGTTTGGTCTGCTTAAACACTGAAGTGAAACTGGTCGGTAAATTAGAATTATTATTAAATAATTTCATTTGATTGCTGAAGGTGGAATTTGAAGATGGCTCCCAGGTCTTAGCAAAACGTGAAGACGTCTACACTCTAGATGAAGACCTTCCCAAAAAAGTGAAAGGACGCCTTGTAAGTATCGTTCGAAATGCTGTAAGTAAACACATTCTCACTTTTTAGTTTTTGTTAAAGATATTGCAACACAGTCATTGGTGCCTGTTGATTACTGTGGACATATTTTTCCTGAGCTGTACATACTAGAAATAGATTACCTACCTCATAGCAACCTTCTCACTCACAAAAAACATTACCCGATTTTAACAGATACATCACGATGTATGCCTGTTTAAAGTAACCATTATTTTAAGTAGTTCAACACAAAGGTAAATAAACAACTCGCTGAATAAACCCTCAAGACCATATACCAGTCGTCAATTGCTTATTCCCGAGCTGTGCTAAAGAGCAGCACTGTTACATTTTAAAAATAAATCTTGATATCAGTGCTTTTGGAATTGTGTGGTTGACTACCCACAAAGCCCGGTGTACTTGTGCTGGTGGAGATCTGTGGCACAGGCAGGGACCCTACTTAGCCAAGCATGCGTAACACTTTGTTTTGTGCCTTTATTCCTGTATAAATCTCGCATCTTCTGGTATGATTAAAAGCACCACCCCTCTCCCAATGTGTTTATAAAACAGTTTTTGCATGTGATGTCATATTGCATTAGCATAATGCATTTTTTTCAGCGTTCTGCATACAGATATTTCCATCCATGCCTATTAGAGCATACTAATGGAGGGGAAGTTGGTAACTTCTTTTTTTATGTTGTGAGCAGTAGTGTCTCGCAAAGTGGAAGGAGATTTTGTGTAAAAATGAATGACCGCCCCGTAAATGGGGCCCGTAGCTTCACACGGCCGACCCTTTTAGCTCTCTCCATTCACACAGCGGTGTCACTCAAGCCACCCGCGGCCAAATCATCAGTTCAATTACCACAGTGGCACCCAAGAACCTGTGACTAATCAGAAAAGGGGAAACTCATTTTGAAAATGAATTAAGGCTATTGTCATTTATTTAATATAGCTAAGTGCATGTAAATTAGAAAAATAAAATGGAGATCTCGGAGCATAACAAAACCAGTCCTTTACTACCCGGTTTCTGTCAAACGCCACATGCTGCCAAATGCAACGGTGCATTAAAAGCATTATACACACTAGGTGGAATCCGGGAGGAAAATGTTTACTGAACTGAAGTCAGAGAAAAAGTACTGGCATCATAAGAGGACATGGTATACAACACAAGGCAGAACGTCCTGGTTACAGTCACATGACACACCAACATGCTCACTACATGGAGGCCACCTTTAGCTAGCCCACAGCGGTGTTGGTCCGACACGCAGCTGTCCCAGGTCGATTCCAATGGCCGGGGACCCTCTCTTATTACCCATGAATAGAAGTGCGTCGTGCGTTAGGATCCACCCCTGACACAGCACAAAGTGAGGCGGCATTTGTGCAGACAAATCTGAAGGCGGCTCTGGGCTCCCCGACCCGACATTCATTTTTAATGCAGGAGATGAATGCGCTGGTTAACAACAAAACAAACTTAGCCACTGGAGTGCCTCCTGAAAACACTCGTCTGTTGTTATCCCTGCTCTTTCACCACCCGTGGGAGAGAGTGGTGGTGTGTCCCGAGAGTGCAACGGAGACATTTGAATTGATGTTATTCATCTATTAGAAGCTATTCTCATAAGACTCATAAGTACTCATATTGATGCGTTAAGGTTTTTACACAAAGATTCAGTTTTTACATCAGTTAGAACGTGTCTTTCACACAAACACAAACATATAGCCCTATGATGCCAGTATGTGCATGTTTCCTGAAAATGACATTATTGAGCAGTAACGACTAGGGTTTAAATGGGTTTAGCTTCTGAGAATAGAGGAAATTATTCTTACACAGAGTAATAAGAATTTAAAAAAAGAAGTGATTTAGCAGAGTTATTTAACCTAAGGAGCACTTACTTGTCAGGTATTAAAGAGAATTCCCAATATCTGATTGGGTTCGGAGTTCCCAGCAGATGGCTGTGTCCTGCGATTGGTCCAGTCCTGGGATGGTTACACTGCAGCACATCTGCCGCTCTGCTCAGTCACATCATTAAAACTCACACGGTGGTGTACGTAATTACCCAAACTACAAATGTAGAACCCTAAATGAAATACAAACCAGTGCCATCAGTAGCCCTCTTTACGTGACTCCTCGCACTCATGAATGTGGACAGCGAGATAGAAGGGTGTGTGAATTCTCTATGATCTCTCAATGCTAACTTTTTATTACAGACTCTTGCTGTAAGACTAGTTTTGCCTTTAATGATAGCTTTGCTCATTACCAACTCAGCTAACATTAGGCTTTTCTCCTTTCTTTCTATGTATAATCTAACAAAAAATAAAAATAAAAATTGCTTTTTTAAAAAGGCCTTTTCATTCAAAGTCTATTTTCAACTAAGCAAATCAGGGCGTGTACTTAATTGACTATCATAACCTGACAATGACACCAGTTATTAACGTGGTTATGTAACATATTGCAGAACATTTAAACAGTGAAATATGTTTAATTAACATGTAATTATGCTGCACATTTATGCTTTGATTGGTTGAAACTGTAGAGCTGTGTTGAGAAACACAACTTATTTGCAGTGACTCACAATGTCGTAATAACCAGCTGAGATAGACTCGTTTAACTTTTAATAACTTTTGCATTTCACTATAAATGTGAGAGCCTTGACAAATTACTCTTACTGGCAGCTTATAGCAATTAACTCTTACCTCTAAACTCTCCTTTTATGAGAATCTTCACTGATACATACTGGCCCTTATTTGCATATTTTTTTGTAGGGGGTAATACTTAATATACTTCCTGTGTGCTTGTATTTATATCACAATGGGATGGTCATTGTCTGTCAGCTGCTGTTGTAACTGAAGAGGTCAAAATGCAGAAAATGATTCATGATAATGACATGATAAATGCATGTTAATATTGCCTGTATCTAGGCGAGTAATGTTTGTGTATGTTTGATAAAATTCTTTGCATGATGTGAATACGGATGTAAAAAGACACTGGCCTGCAGCTCTTTTCACCTCGGGGCCTGTTGTCTCTACAGTCGACAGCCTCCAGCATGCGCTTCCAGGACGCCTTCTACACACCCATGATCCAGGGCGAGAGGAAGAGACAGAGGACGCCCAACTCCCGCTTCCAGAATGATTACGTCGCCGACCTGAGCTGTCGCGCCAGTGCCAAGGGCAGCTGTGAGCAGAGGAGTGGGAAGGGGAAGTGAGCAGGAAGGGGAAGTGAGCAGGAAGGGGGAGTGAGCAGGAAGGGGGAGTGAGCAGCTGTGTGCAGGAAGGGGGAGTGAGCAGCTGTGTGCAGGAAGGGGGAGTGAGCAGCTGTGAGCAGGAAGGGGGAGTGAGCAGGAAGGGGGAGTGAGCAGGAAGGGGGAGTGAGCAGGAAGGGGGGGTGGGCAGCTGTGAGGGGGAAGGAGGAGTGAGCAGGAAGGGGGAGTGAGCAACTGTGAGCAGAGGAGCAGGAAGGGGGAGTGAGGAGCGTTGTGGGGCCAGACGACCAGAGAATGCACTGAACAGTGGGGGGGGCGGGGCGATAGGTGGGTAGGGTGATGATTTTTGTTTTTTGGTGGAAAAACAATAGTGTGTATCCTTTGCAGGTGGCTACCCAGTGCTTTCACATTTGTCAGGGAAAAGAAATATAAACATCTATATTTGTTGCATAATCTTTTTAAAAGAAATGTTAGGAATAAAAAAAAGAACGTTTCTGTTTGTATATTTGAAGAAGTCCAGGACTTTTGTAAAATGCTTAGAATTTGAGCCACTCCCAATGCTTGTTTTTGGATGTTAATTTACTACATTTAAGCTTGTAGATTTCCTTTTATATTGAGACAAAGGGTTTCCCCTTTTGTTTTCCCCTTCGCATGTCAAGCACCCACCACTGTTTATTTCCTTTTTTGAGGAATTGATTTAATATGTGAAAGTTACTTGTCGGGAAAATTGTCTATTAAATTAATCATCTTTTATAATAATTTATTTCGGCTTACTTTTTGAACGTATGTTGACTAACAAGAATATGTAAAAAATAAAACTGGTTTTGCTTTTTATGCGTCATTGCCTTTTATTGGATATTTAATTTATTTACCCTTTCACCTTAAACGCATTGGAAGTTATTTTCAGAATTGCTTTCACAGGTCCAGCATCAGCAAATTCACCACTTGGTTTGCCTTGATTAACTTCCTGAAAGGAACAGATTATGACATTTATTGCAGTTGCCATTAGGGGTGGTAAAATAAATGGATGCATCAATATTCAATCGGCAAAGGTGTGCATGGATGATTATTTTGCATTATCGTTAGTCAACAATGTTTTTATTGGATTTGTTTTAGCAACTGCATTTTATATATTTCACACACCAAGGTATTCAGCGAAGGCTTACTGCCAGAGAGAAGCTCAATTCAACACTTCTGTGTTGCTACACAGAAAAGCCATGTAATGGTCATTTACTTACGTATTTTCGCTTAGCTAGCTAGCTACAGCCTGAGCGGATGGCAGCCTCAGACTTTCGTTCTTGATTAATGAAAACCATCTTGGCAAATGATTTCGGTCTCGTGCCTTGTACAAGGATTTAACTTACAGCCGTACAGGACAATTGCCCCCGGCCTTGCCCAAGAGCACGCGTTGAAAACAAGAAGCGGACAAATGCACTGAACTGCTAAACTTAGTTTCTTGTGTTATGCATTAAATGTATTTATTTGTCTAAAATTTTCAGGAGCGTATATAAAAAAAAATGTGTATATATATAAAAATATATATTGCCATATTTAAAAAATTTTGACCTTTCCGGATACGAATTGAGTGCATCAGAATGAATATGGAGAACGGAAACATGTCATGACAACAAATTTTTATATTTAACGTTTTCTCCATGCAGTTTTTATTGAGCAATTGGCCTTAGCCTGTTGTCCTCGTCTAGGCAACCATTCCAACAAAATCTAAAAAAAAAGTCTCAGTTGAAGCAGTACCGGATTCTACTCTCTGCTAAACACAGGACGATAAACGCAATAGAATGAACAGCGCGCAGAACACAGTGACAGAACATCACCTGACTCCACTGTGCTTTGGTATACAGGCCACTTCTTGTGTTTCTGTTTATTCCCAATGTATGTAGACGGTGTGCGATATATATTATGCCAACATGGTCCTCTGTGGCTGTATGCGGAGCCTTACTTCAAAAGTTTTTGATGAGCAAATAATAGTGTAAATAAAAGCAGAATATAGAATATTAAAATTGTTTTATAATCTGTCAATTGTTTTATTTTCGTCCCTCCACCCTATAAAAAGACAGTCACAGAATTCTGTACCGCTTACGCTCTGAGGCCAAATGCAACGCAGGATTGTAGCTTGGAGGAAATCTTTAATATTCAAGGGTTTCAAAGGCATGTTTACTGTGACTGAATCACTATCTGATGTTCTAGTGCCTGTAAACTCTGGTAGATAGTGCAGCAATACGGATTTAAAACCTATGTCGCACTGCAAATGTATACAAACTAAATGCTTTTAATAAAGAAAATCCTATTTACCTATTCAGCTTCAATTATATTTATCTTTCAACAAGGAGGGAGTGAACGCTTCTTATGGGCACTGTGCAGATAATGAATAATTATAAAGGTTAATGAAATTGCATGTTAGATGTTCACAGTTGGAACCCTTAAGTTTTACAGACCTTTCTTTATCCCGTTTTGCATTTTTGTTTTTAAACAAACGCTGCCAACAGTAAAAGTAAAAAAAACAATTAAATTCAGGCTCGGTAGATGGTAGTACATTCTGTTTGCAGGCGTTTTTTAAGTTCACTTGGCAGTAACTAAGGCCAGTAATAAAGTGCTATTACCCAGCTACTGTCTGTCCTTGACAACAGTTTATTTGGCTACTTTCATAGTAATTGTTATTATAGTGCTACTGCCACAAACTATATACCTTTCTAGGGGAAATCGAAAGCAGAGCCGTGAGTTGTTTGAAAACAAAAAGTTCAAACTCGTAATGTTTGTGGTAGACTGGCACAGAAAAAAAAAATGCCCGTTTCACAAGAAGATTCATATAGACGGGGTTGGATAAAAGCTTTAACAATTCCATTATGAATTGCCAAATACTAGCAGAATCTTTACAGATTAGCTTTCATTCGTGGCCTAGCGTCCCCCATTATGAGGGCCGTCATTCAGATATTGTGCCTCAAACCACTTAGGCTGTCAGCTGCCCAATACCCAACAGCTCCTAACCTACACTATGGAATTGTGGAGTGCAGACAATGCAACTCAACCACAAACCTGCTAGGAAACGGGCTCATTTGAGAACCAAGTACAACGTGGAAAAACGAAGAAAAGACCAGCGCCAGCAGAACAGCGACAAAGATCAGCATCTGTCAACTGAGACGTTTAACTACAACAGAAACAAAAGACCACATATACTGTAAAGAGCTTTAGTTTCCATAAACCGTTTGTAACTTTGCGTCAGTTTGTATAAAGTCTATGCATGCAATGACGAATCATAAAACTATACGCACGGTTCATTGCGTATGCAACACTTAAGTTATCAATGTCTTAAAGAATAACAATTTTCAAATAGTTTTAAGTCTAAACAAAATTCCTTTATGAAATTACAGCAGTTCCAGGCTTAAAACCCCCTTTCTTTGTGTTTTGTGTACGATAACTTAACGGATCTAGCATGTAGGGCTGGGTTTATGACTTTCATTATCCAAATGAATGAATTCATCAACGTAATATATTCATCAATGTAAAATATTCATATTTTGTTCTTTCTGCTGAATAGCGTACTCACATCTATATTTTTTACCTTCTGGACTGAAGAAAATTTTAACATTGGGGCCATTCTTGACCAGCTGACTAATATACCAGGAAGGAAATGTCTGATTTGAAATTATTTGTTTTGTAAATTACAAACCTCTATGAATAGGAACAATAACTACTCGTATTATGAATGATATATTAAAAATAATAATAACAAATAATTCCCAATATTTATGAAGACTCGTTCTTTAATGCAAGTTGAACGTATCCTAGGAACCCTTTACAATTTTTTTGCTTTATCCTCTAGGACAAGGTTAGCAAATATAAATTCTTACAGCTTGGTTAATTTAAATAAATATTTAAAGAATGTTGGAACAAATACTATATTTAATTACTATATGTTAATAAGACAATTAGCCACTTTTAGTATGGAGTCACAAAACATGGTTATTGTTATTGAAATGAGAATGTAGCTTTTGTTAATAAACGTTAGATTGCCAAGAGCTGGAAGGATGAAAACAAACAAACCACAAATATATGTAGAGAAAGCTATGGGTGTGGATACAAAAAATAGTCCAAAAAAATAAATAAATAAATAAATAAACATAGGTGTAAACATTTAAAAAATGCATAGTATGATAAGAACTTAATACAATGGGCAGAAGAAAAAACAATTACATTTGCAAACAAACAATCAATAATATGCTACAATGCTTTGATGGAAGACTGGAGGGTTTGGGTCATTACATAGGAAGTGGTATAGATTTTCAGCATCAGTAGCATGTGCAAGTTCTAAGTAAGACACGACGGAGTGCTGCTGACAACCTCGGAAGGTTTCAGACAACAGAGCCAATCTGCTTGACCACTATGTTGCGGTTTCCCCCGTGAAACGGCAGCACAGTAGGATTAGTAACCTTGCCCGAGTGTCTGCCGTTGGCCCCTTGAGTGAGACATTATCTTCTTGTGTGAGAGTGATACTTTCGACTATAAAGTGGACCACACACTGCGATGCGTCAGCTGTTTGCGAGGTGGCATATCAATTGGCTACACTGCAGAGAGAAAGCATTCCTACCACAAACCCTTCCAGCAGGCTTCACAAACAGGACAGGCACATGGCAGCGTGAACCAACTGGAAACGTGCGTGAGCAATGAAGAGCAGCTGACAGATGAGGACCACACCGAGATACGGAGTATGACTGTAGATCATTTGGAATGGGTGTTGATGAACCACGTGCAGTTAGTCTCAATATCCTGGAAAAGTGTCAGGCAATGCCGTTTGGCTTCCCCATTCGCAGTCTGTCAAACAATGCATTCACAAGAGTGACCTCTTCTGCTATGACAGACCTGACATCTGATGAGCTGTTGTGTGACTCTGTGGTAAAGTCTGCAATAAAACCCCCTTATTTATCAAGATTTCCTCCCAATTGGGTGCTGTGCACTTAAGCTATAGTGCATTGAAACTGCTTGATATACATGTTGTTTATATTTATCCATCTGTGCGTTGCAACCAAGTCACTTGCTAACTCACTTCTGCCGCTCCCTATAACCTGCTTGAAGGGACTCCCTATAACAAATTTCAACTATGCATGGACAATGTTGGTGCCAAGTATAATATACAACGGTATACTGGTTTAAATGAATTTCCACAGGCTAAACATTTCTGACCAGAGGAGTCCATTAGTGTCTGCTTCCCCCTGAAATGGGAAGATCACTTGGGCATGAGCACAGAGAGGCTGGCTTTCTCCCAGACGAGCACGCTGAATTAGCATGACTGACTGCGTCTGGGCCATCGCTAAAGCACAAATCCGGCCCGGCATCAGGTGAGAGGTGTAAACCACAGCCCGGGTGTGTAATCCAACAACACATTTCTGCAAAGTTAAGTAAGAGCCTTTATTCAAATCAATAGACAGCATATTAACCTTTACATCTTCAGCTTGACAGAATCGATACTTTCGCAGAGTAAAGTGACAGCCTATTATGTTCTTTGAGGAATTGGTGGAGAAAGAATAGAAGCACGTTTGAACCCAATACACAAATTAACGGAAGACTTTCATCTTTCACTGATACCTGTATATTTTCTCAGAAAAATCAAAACAGGACCAAGGTTAAATGAGATATTAAATAATTTACTTTTACTTAGCACCTTGCGTACAGGCATTGAGAGTAAATGTGGAAACACTGATATAGAGACCCTTGAATATTTGATTGGCATTTGACTAAAATAAAAACAACCATTCCATGCAACCATTGTACTTGTATTTTGCGCTAATGCAATGCAAACTGGATAAAAACAGCAATACTGAGAAAAGCAATCTTTGTATTTAAAGTCAATAAAGATACAAATTCTGTGGATGCTCCTCATCTCCATAAGTTTAACTATCCTGTGATATTTTTTTACAAAGGGCTTGATGCACAAAGTGATTTTGTAAATCGTACTTTCTCTGTCTTGTCATACACACTTGGAAAATTCAACAATCAAAGAGACTAAAATATGTAAATATCAAGATAACACATTTAACACAGATAACTCAACCAGTGTGTTGAATCTGTGGGGTGGACCCCCAGGGTGGACGAGAGAGCGCAGAAGCTGGGGCAGGAACGTCGCTCAGAAAAATTAATCTCGAGGAAGGAAGAGGAACTCCAAGCTCTGCCAGCTAATTAACCATGTCATTCCATAAACGCTCACTGCACCAACTGTTACATAAGCTGTCTTTTAGGCCTATAATAATTATATTTAGTTTCCAGCGATATATAAGGGGGGTGGGGGTCATGCCTATAGAAATTTGATTAAGGGTGGGAACACCCCATGATCTACATCAAAGCAGGCCACGTTCATATATAAAACCAGCCATGACATCTGGTAAGCGTAAATCCAAAATGTAGAAAAAGCATTTCCAAAGCAGAAACCATATAAATATTTATTCATACAATTCATAGTAGTCCCCCTTATATCGTTTGTCCTTGAAAGCAAAATCTCTTTTGAACTAGAATGCTCAACCACACACACACACACACACACACAATTTCACTCAGGAACAGAGAGAAAAATATTTTTTTACGACCGCTTACTCGGAATTACGCTCTGATTAAAACTGCCCTCTACAATGCCCCATTTTATGATGGCGAGGTCATTTCCAAAAACAGCAGCTGAACATTTTCCTTGCTCAGGAACGCCAACCGCATACTGGTATTTGTGTTTCAGTGGATTCCTGTATCCGTTAGTTAGGGGAATTGAGAACCAAACAAAACGTTATTGTGCCCCAGTTTTATTTCACCATTCAGCCTTATTCCAGCGTATTAAGTATTATTTTGATAAGCTTAATACCTTAAATTCAATTTCACGATTGTTGGAAACGTATTTATTTTAATACATCTGTTCAAAATCTTTTCTATTAGGAACCATCAGTCAATACATGAGATCGCCATAACAGTTCTGATAAACACTAAACGTTAAATGAAAGCACACTTTAAACCCAGGATTTTATAAACTGGTAAACCGCTGTCAATTAGAAGATAAAACAGGAAGGAATCCTCAGAGAGGGTGAAAAAGCCTTATACAAAAAAAAAAAAAAAAAAAAAAAAAAACGCTCGAACAAGCAAACTCAAATAAAATTGCTTTGTATTAGTTTCAGGTAACAGACACAGCGGAATCGCGTCTGTATCTTACCGTGTCCGACTAGTATGCAGTGTGTCTCACACAAGTCTTTGTACAGTCGGTAGAAAACACCTGGAGATCTCGAGTGAGACAGTGATCTGAGACTGATTCGAACCCAGGACCCTGGCACCAACACAAACCGCAGAGGCACTGTGCCATCCCGAAAATGAACGACAATGACAAATTCAAACATTCTAATGAAAATTGGATAAGCAAAAAAATAGCTGGACAGAGCATTTTAGCAAAGCCACATCAGTGCTCTGAATCATCAAAAATAGGAATAGGTAAATTGCTATACATAATGACACATAAATGAAGTTTGCAAAACAGTCTTTTCACGCTCACTCACACACTGGGCTTGTTTGAAACAAAATGATCTGTGCTCGGTCATACAAACGCATCGATGTTCCTCACGTTGTTACCGATGACGCTTGTCACTGCACCGTTGGAAAACACCGGAAGCTTCGAAACTAGCAGTAACCATAACTCTGGAGATTACAATCAGTCAGGATCACTAGCAACCAGAAAGCATTGGCAGCGTTAAATACTAAACCATTCATTTACAAAGGCAATCAAATGTCAAACCCATGGCCAACATGACACACTTTCTACAGTTCGACTTTCAACAAAAATATCACTTGGGAACTTATTCCCTCTTGAGTTCCGTGCTGTTTTTGACAAAAGCGCGCAGCTTTAAGAAGTAATGATTTCCCATTTGCAGAAAATTATAGCGTCGTACTCATGAAAGCCATTGGCCTAAACTGCTCCAAAAACTTGACACAATAGGTTTAAATTGGACACACTTAGTGGTTTATACAAACCTATTTAAAGCCAGCTGCACCTTGCCTCTTCATAGTCAGAAAAGTAACAAGCAGTCTTTAAAATTTAATGAATACTATGCTGACTTGACACAAATTAATTCCTCCATCAACAACATATGACCAAGACTTCATAAAATTGAGGATACAGATTAAAAACTCCTGTGGAGCAATTGCAATTTAGCAACTCGTATGGAACATGCCTAGTACTTTTCAAATATATCTTTAATTTATTTTTGTACATCGTATACTACAAATACGACATACTAAGTGTCACAAAACAGTCAAAGCCCTAAGCAAATTCTCTCATTACCACAAGCAGTAACAGATACCAAACAGCATAGATAGATTTGGCTCACTGTCCAATACACTTCACATTGCTGGGACCTGTATTAACCTGTATTATGCTGAGACCACCGCCACTCATGTTATTTATATAAGGCCAACAATCACCATGTGCTGGCTATTTTACTGTCCCAAGGGTAAGAAAAACCTCAATATTTAAATCCGGATTAAAAACCTTTCTGGTCAGTGTGTCCTTGAGCCACTGTGGGTGCTGAGACAGAGGGTGGAATGTGGCCATAGAATCTTCAGGTTCTTCAAGAGATTTCCTCACTGTTACTTCTCTATTAGTATTCTCAACCCAGTTGGCCAGGCTGTGCTCTTAGAAGGCAGGAAGGACTGATTACCTTAATATTACCATGTAACAATATTTTAGTTTTTTTTTTTTATGCTGCCATGGTTTATTCCTTAAGCGGTGACATAATGTCACAAAATACTAAACATTAAAGTCATACACTCCCCAGCGTGGGAGAGATAAGCTCTGGCCAAACTGAAAAGGGATTTAAAGTCCAGTGTAGTCCCGACATGAAGAACCAAGTATTGAGAATACATCACCTGTAATGCCCTGTTGGCTATCCTTCCAACCTTCATACCTAATTATTCTGTTTTATTCTCTATTTGTCTACTATAATGCCATATTCCAGGAGTTCTCTCGGCTGCCTCTGGGTTCAGAGAATCGTTTTCCAATTTTCACCCAATTGGCTCTGGGTTATTTTTTTAAAATTGTTTATACAGTCTGTTTTATAAATTATATTTGTAAAAATGCGCTATAGCAAATTTTTTGATTGACCGAGTACCTCTGCTCTTTTTAGACCAATAAGAAAGCCACTTTCAATTTCAAATTAACATGCGGATATAATTCATAAACGTTATAGCAACAAAAGGCTACGCTTACTGAACTCAAAAGCTATATCCACGTTAACTAATAATGTTGAAATGTTCCTGTAGCACATCTTACAATGGATTAAATCAACTCATATCAGGAATTTGACAACTTGAATTTAAATTCTGATAAAACGTGATCCAGGCCCTTTGAGGTTTCATTAAAGGATATCCAACTTAACTATTTATATACTGAATGTATGTGCATAAATGTAAGCATCCGGCAAAATGACCAGGAGAGAGGGCGACCAGAACAATTTACGATATAAAAATACATGTTGGAAGATATATACATATAATGTGCACACGCAATTGCTTTTTTAAATGGTAAGAATACAAAAGGATTTCCCAAAATCATAAAAGAATGGAATCATCAGGTTAGGAGTCAAAATCACAGCAAATGCGAAGATTTTATGTTGACCATTTTCTAACGCAAATTATGCATTCACCTCCTTTACGCATTTTACGTAAAATGCGTATTAAACACACATGACGTCATTGAATCATTTTATGTCAATTATGTTTTTACTTGACGACTGCTTGTCGTTAAATGAAGTCTTAGTTCTGGGTTGAAGTTTCTTTAATTTAAATTCTCAAATTCCAAGGTGTGAATGAAGAGCTCATTTTCAAAAGAAAGAATCCAAAACTCATAAGAACAACAATGTCTTTGGTACAATATCCGTTTCGATAAAAATCGGACAAGTAGGAACCTTTCCAGTTTTAACATTTTCAATGTTATTTTAAAAACAGATTTAAAAGGATTGCCTATTAAGACAAACTATTTCAAAACAGAAGTCAGACTCTGCACCTAGCCTATATAGCCTACGTCCTGTGCAAATTATGCGACTTAATTCCAAAGAAATACCCAACCAAACTCAAAGCGTTAAGAGAAACCGAATCAAGAGCCTATTTATTTCTAGGTATGTATTTATATCGTTCAGTTTTATTTGTTCTGTTTATTATTGGAATCTATTTGGTTCACACAGCAGCAGTGTGAACCGTTTGCGAATATCTGTAATGTCCCAGCAGATTGCAACCCTCCAATAGGCTAAATCCATACAATAACAATTTACGTGCAAAATAATAATTTTGCAATCGTTATAATCATTATGATAAGTAGCTAACCAAAAATTATAGATGATAGTTTTCAGATACATTTTCACTCCCATTACATTAAAATAAAATGTAGGCTGGTAAATAAATCGTCGATCAAAGCATGAAAACACATTTTCCGCATCTTTAAATAGCTGTGAACTTACACCGGCTAGACTACAAAAATGCTCAAATTAATTCGGTTAAGGCAATTAGCTGATTGAAGTGATCGCAAGTGCTAGCCTAGAATTAAAACACAAAACTCCTTCAGGTCCAGGATTGAGAACCACAGGACCAACGGACTACCAGCTTCCCCACGCTCATTGGCATGCATCCCATCTATGATTTTAAGTGGTTAAATCCCGATGGGCCACCCACATCTTTGTATGGATCCCTCTTAATATATAGTTTTAAACGGTAAATTACTGTGAAACAATGTTACATCGGACAATCACTCAACTTGGAAGCTGCTTAAGTGGCAATCAATGTTGCATTTTCAACGCTGTTTTGTGAAGTATTAAACAGCTTTGGTCCAACCAATTTATCTGCATGAAAGCGATGGAAAGCTATTATCTCTTGAAGATGCGGTTGTGCTTGTGTTCTCTAAGGTCTAAGGGCAGGCAAAAACGACACACGCCAACACGACAGTTATTTTCTACGCTTATTGTAAAGGGTGTTCTTGCAAAAAAAACAAAAAAACAAACCATTTGTGTTAGAGTTTAGGATAGGCACGCGATTCAATTACAACCTAATCTACCTCACGAACCCATCCTGGGACAACGCGATTTAACCTTATAAAATCAGCACCAAGAACATATCGTTTATAAGAAGCTTGAGCTAAAAAAGAACGTACCGGAAATAAGTCAACTTTACTACTTTTTATTTTAGATACTGGGTTAATATTCCAATATAAACAAATCACGCCACATAATCAATGTAATATATGCAAGCACATAATTAGCGTAAATACTTTCCTTTCATAGCAGCAGAGCAATGTTTTACTGCTAAGCATGAAATACCCAGGAGAATCATCCCAGGCCAATGTTCGTTATATGTTTAATTTAAGTTAAAAAGATTGATTTTTTAAATAAATAAATAAAAAGATTTTAAACCGCTTTCTTTACTTTACATATAACCACCCGTGCATTTAGTGTACGGTGGTTATATGTTCTATTTGGATTGATTATGTGATGATAATGACCGAAGCAACTAGCTGTTGTTATATGTACATTTTGAGCTGAGTGAGTTTGGATATGAATTTTGCGACCGCATCTTAAAAAAGTAGCTTGTTGTCATTCTGACATTGCTATGAGGGGGGTCATACCGAATGAGGTCGCATACACTGACACGAAAATAACACAGTGCATCCAGTTTGATGCCCGATATTGAGTCCCCCAAACTGCCAATTTGAATGGGATCGCGAAAATGGAGAACTCCACTTGCATCTATGGGCGTAAAACTACCGTGACGTTCTTCGTCCGTGAGCCGTAAGAATAAGGAGACACGGAGAAATGCGCAGGTGTAACGCAGCTTTATTGCTTAACCTGGTTAACACTCACGCACTTATATCTACAATACATTCACACTACACGCGAAAAAAGCCTACTGCGCCTTGTTATGGAGAGCACAACTAGGGTTCAAATAGAGTAATTTTAGGAAGTGGTGCATACTGTACGTACCGGACTCATTTCCATTGCTCCGCTTTATCTCTAGAGAAAAAAACGACGTAGACCCATGGAGGGAGATCACTGTCAAAACGGATGCTTTGTCAAAACGTGTCCTTGTAACTGCAGGTACAAATCACAAACATAAAGGTACAAATAAGAGAATTCCAGAAGTTCGAACAAATGACAAGTGAGTTGACTAGATAGGAAGAATGGTGCGACATGGCCAAAGTTTTTAAAACGTTCAATCTAAAATTTATGGAAAATAAATAGAATCCCGTCAGTACAATCTGATAGGCAACAGGTGCGCGATAATAATGCGAAGTTTTACATTACATTATTTTTTTTAAATAAAAGCATGATGAAAATGCGCACAGTGGAATACCGCAGCCAGCAAACCTCAGCTACAAAAAAAATCGGTCGTTATCAGTTCTCTATTCATAAATGATACAGGATAAAGGACACCTGCCAAATCGACTTAACGTAGACTCTTGTGAAGTACCGTTACAGCTAGCAACCAGTTCCAAAATGGTCATACAGTTCAAACTTTCAATATACTGTGCTCTCAGTTATTGATGAGAAAATACAATTTTGTCCTCAGCAAGAATGATAAATATTTCTCAAAGGGAGGGTCGAATCTAAACTGAGTCTCTAATCAGAACACATTTTAAATGCAATCATTCATTCATGTAGCATTCATTCAACATTTATTTATTCAAAAACTTTGATTGCATTTCTAACCCAGAACTGTTCTGTTTACAACACCTGTTGATGGATATGAATTATATTGTAACGCCAGCACCGCCCATCTCGTTTAATATGCGGCCATCTCCATAGGGGCTGTTGGGGAGAAGTCCCCTTAGAAGAAGGCCTGTAAAAAGTTAATTAAGTGCTTGTTAATTGTTTTGTATTGATTATGCTCAAGTGATCGAGTGATCTGGCTCTGAATGGCCACCAACGTTATCCCTGTCTTTCAGGAGTTCTTTCCACTGCCCGAGCTGCCTCTCTAAAGGCCATATGTAAGCGCATGTGCGAAATAAAGGGCTTGTCGGATGAACGGATGTCTGACTCCTTGTTTAGAACCCAAAACGGTTGGTAACTAGCCATGAATTTTACAATAAACATAGATTGTTAGGTGACGAAAAACTAAGAACTGGAACACATGCTAGGCATGGGCAATTTAACTGTAATTTCGTTTTTCACTCTGTGTAGCCTGCAGAGCGTATAAAGAGACAGGTGGCTCGAAGGCGGCAAGGATGGAGAAATCTACTAGGATGCATTAGCACAATTTTATATAATTATACTATAATAATTTAAAAACATAAAATGAATCAGAAATTGCAAAAACAAATATGACCAAATAAAGACTTACTTTGTATTAGATATATATATATATATAAAACATTTTTTCCTCCTGTATTATTTCTCCAAACAACAACAGCTGTTTTAAAAGCCAAACCAGGGTCTCACTGGGTATGCAGTAGGGAGAGAAATTGCAACAAACAGAGCCGTGTCAGCAGAATATGAGAAGGAAACAGAATCATGACAGCAGCGCTTTAGCATCTCCTGGTAAAAGAGATGGGCGATCTGTTTTCAGTGCCATGGAATATGACAACGCGATTCCATATCAAAGGAATTTCAGAAGCGTTTGATCATTCTTTTTTAAAAGGCACGGTCGGCATTACAAAAACTTCAGCCAACGAGTACATCCACGTTTGTCATTTCTGTCAGTTTGGATCAGTGTCCGTGAATCATCTATTTCATCTTGACTTTGCCCAACCTGCTACAAAGGGCTTCAGAGTGTAAACGGTTGTTTGTGGAAATATCTGAGGCCCATGCTTCTAAATACTCCATTTAAAAAAAATTATAAAATAAAATTATTTTTTTTTAAATCCAACCATGTAGTCAGTGCAAATTATGTTATTTGCAGCATATTCAAATCTCAGTACTTGTTTTTTTATACTGTATTGTAAGTATAGCGTGTAAATAAATAAATAAATAAATAAATACAAATATAATGGAAAAACCCACACCTGGCACCACACACAGGCAACCCTTGTAATTTCTGTTCAGCTTCACAGCAGAGCACTACCCTACGTAAGAGGGCCAAATCCCTTCAGCACTTCAATAACCCGCTTATTGAAGAACTGCTGGGGCTTCTCCTTTACAGCTACTAAAAGTGCAGGTGGGTAAGGGTCCGATCCTTTACATCACTTTTGGTTAATCTTTTTTGAACTTCACTTTCAATAATATACCTCATAAGGTTTTCCTGTGTTAGCTGCATACGTCCCATCAGGCTGGAGAGTCCACTAATCAGCAGAAAATGTATGGTTCTGGCTCCTATGGCGGAACTGAAGTTTTTACAAAGGAAGATCAAACTGTTTCGCTGCCCTCTGCTGTGGAGCTGGTTGCCTTCCCTAAGCTGCTCATATGAAGACCCCCAGCCAGGGGATTGTGACCAGGTCACCTCTGCCAATCTCGAGACGATTCAAAGCACAGGCCTCCGCGTGGATAATATGAGGTGGAGCCGAAGAGATTATGCAATTGATCCCAATATTTCTGAAGCAGTCCAAATAAAACATAACTCTGGGCTTCTGGTTTTGTGTGCTTAAAAAGGTTTTCAGTGAGAAACCTCCCAGAAAAGCCTTTCTGAAGCCTTAAAGCTGAGGGGAGATTACCAAGTATGGACATCTTCTAGAGCTGGCCTATACGGCCAACAGGTAAATATGAGGGTTACAAAACTCATATGGAAGCCAGGTGCCTAGCATGTTATTGGAGTATGTCTGCGGCTACCCAGTAAAATTGGGTTTCAGCAGTTACAGTATGACCAATTTTTCATTTTAAATATCACCATATTCCATTCTGTGCCTTGCGTCTCTACAGATGTGCAATCACACTGTTCATTCCACGTCCTCTGGAGCTTGCACTGTGGGATAAGGCTTGTTATATACGCAACTCCGAGGATTAATAATGGACACCTTCCCAATTCTTCTTGGAATCGAGTGTTGATATTCAGTACAGTTATAACCCATTATCAGTGAAGCGTTGGAAAGGTTTTCATCAGCACACACCAGGTTAACACTGCACCTGAGCAGCAGAAAAGATAATCAAGTTCAGGCAAAGGGGCAAAACATTTGCAATTAATCAAGCTAATGAATCAGGTTATGTTTCAAAGCATAACTAAGACTATGTTGATGAAGGTGGTTGTATACATGGACTACATATCCTGCAATTTTTCTTTCTCCAAGAACCAAAAACCCATCTCATGTGGTACAGTTTGTGTTCAGGAGAACAGCAGAAGCCCTAATATTTAATACTACTATTTAATTCCCAGGAATCAACTTCAACTAAACTTCCACTTCCAATGTCTTGAAATTTGTGCCATGGACAAACAAATGGCACAAGGGGTTCTATGTAAATACTTCCTGACACAAATAAGGATTATCAAACCTGGAGACACCGGGAATTAAGTGACTTTTGTATAATTGTTATTTTTGACAATTATAATGACAAGTTCAACCCCCTGTTGCCTGTTACATCAGCAGCCCCAGGTCAGGGTAGGCCCTCTCTCACTGTCACTCCTGCCACCTTTCAGCCTCAGGCTACCAGGTCCTCACCCTCTGTGTTATATATCCTGGCAGCCAAGCACGGATTTTACAGCCATTACAATTCACTCTCTAAGAGGCGTTTGCTCAGAAAAGAAACACGCTTTACCTCACAAAACAGGGAATACATTTCTATATAGGTATACATGTCTCTAGAGATGTGAAGATGACCATACTTCGCCTCACAATAAAAATAAAAATGCTTGGTCATAGAGTTCAGACGCAGGCAGCTGGATACCCACGGTATCACAACGGTGTCTGGCCTGATTATCAAATATAATAACGCATGATTTTAATGCAACGCTTCCAACTGTAGTTTTAAAGAAATCCCCAGAATACAATGTATGCATCTTGACAAGTAGCATTTCATCTTCTCTTATGATGAAGTGGTCAGTGCTAATGCTGGTTAAAAGCACTGCGTAACAGACAGGACAAAAGGAAACACCGGCATTCAGCAGTGCCTCCAGGAAAGGAACACATGTGATTTATTCATGAGAATGAAGAATCTGTTTAATGTGGTGAAGTCCGTCTCTACCACAATAGTCTGGTGGAGCTCATTTTCAATGCAAGCCTCCTTCTAAGATTACAAACATTTTTCTCCCCACCCTCGCTTGAGGGCTGCTTGAGAGGCGTGGTGCAGACCATCCGTTTCCCCACGAGACAAAAAATACCTGAACGATGACAGTCTTTGCAAATTAATTTATCCAGAGCGGCTGAAAGAATTCTTTCTCGGCTGCATTCATCACATGTACATCACATTTGCCTGCGCTGGACGCTGACTTTGACCAACCTTAGCCGATTCAAACCTATTTCCCCCTCAGCAGCAGCCCACTCACCAAACACAGGAGAAAGACTAATTGATCCCAACAGACAGAGCCGACCAGACAATGGATCACACAGATCATGTCGCTGTAGCGCCTCACAACCTGTATGCTATTGAGAGATGGGGGGGGGGGGGGGGAAAACCCAAAAACAAATAAAAAAATTTGCCGAGTTAGCGAGCGGGGAGCTGGAATTGATTAGTAGTAAGACCAAAAGTTATAGTCGTGTATGAAATGTGGATACGTTTGCATGACACCGATGTTTGAAGAGT